>VWZN01021708.1:15477-27581 GCA_013396955.1 Regulus satrapa | reverse complement strand
AAAAAAAGTGAAAAAAAAAAAAAAGGAATCTGCAAAAAATACCAGGGTTCAAAGAAGATGGCTACATTGTGGTTTTGTTTATTTAACAGGAATGTAGAAGGAAACTTTGCCAAAAGGGAGTCAGATGAGGTTTGATTTTTCTTTTCTCTGCACCATCTCGCTGGTGCAGATTACAAGTTTGATTTCATTGTTAAGTCAGAATTAAGGTGTGATCACGCATTTGGTTGCTGTCTCCTTGTACTTATCATCTCCATTATCATGGACTATTCAGTTGAATTTTTTCCCTTTAAATTCAGCTATTTACGGTGCAGACACTGTTTGGGAAGGGTCTCTCTAGACTCTCCTTGTGGTTAAAGGAGAGAATTAACTGCTTCTGAAAGTGCGATCTGCATCATTACAATGTACTAAAGAGGCTGGATGAATTGAACATCAGAAGTTCCTATTGCTCTCCTCTGACTTTTAAAAGAAGGTGGTAAAGCAGTTCACATAAGGTTATTTGTGTTGTAAAAGTGTAATGGTAGAGAGGGTCAGTCTGATCTCGAATGTATTACATAAGTCTGGGAGCCATATAGTTTGTGTCACAGAACTGTAATTGGACATTATGGTGAAGGTACAGGCTGATAAAAGAAGTAACCTTGAGAAAACGGAATTGTTTATCACCTACATGGTTAAAAAAACCCCCAAAACTGTCCACAAACAAACATATGTTATATTAGTATTTACAAATTTTTACTTAATAAAACTGTAATTGAAAATATAGAGATATTGTTGCCTGAATACATCTTTTCTATTTGTATCTTACACTTTTTCATTACCTGTAAGAAAATCATACTGTTAACTGATTCTGAGAACGGATGCCAATCTGAAAAGAATACATTTTTGCAAATGTGTTAAGATATTATCTGTTAAGGTAGCAGATTTTGAAAGCACTGGAATAACAAAATATGTATCGTGATCAACAATTTTGATAAATGTAAATTCTCCTGGAAGAACTGTGGTTCAAAAAGGCTTTTCCCTGTTACAGAGTGGAACTGTGAGGCTGTGCACTGGCTGAAATGATACTGATCTATCATGCTCTCATGCGTATTCAGTTTTTCCCCTTTAAAAGCTATTTTATTGAAGTTAAATTATTGTAGGGATATGAAAAGGTGTGGTTTGCTCTGAATTTATCCTTGGAGGGCCAGCAAATCATTGCTTTTTCTCTGAAATTAGATAGAAGGATCCAGATGGCAGATTTCAAGCCCATCAGGTGTTTAAAATATGCCCCTCAGCTAAAAAGAAGTATTATTGTTAAATCTGTCATGGCCTTTTTATTGCTCTGTGGTACACTTGACAACTGCAGCTGTGAAAGAGAGAAGCTACAAGTAGCCCAGTCAGCCTGAAGTGGAGTAGGTCAGTGGTTGGTTTCTTTAGCTGCCCCAGGGAGTTTAATGAACGCACAGACCTGGTTTATGGAATCATTAAATCTATCATGGTATAAGCTCCCATGAAGGCAGTGAATTTGTCCCCCTAGTTTCTTCCAGACACTAGGGCAGGCATTAGAAAAGTAATATAAGCAAAATGTGCAGTGGAGAAACAAGGAAATCCTCCCCACCCCCAACAAACAAGAATCCCACATCTCTAAGGAGTCGTCAGTAATAATAGCAGCAATAATAAAATGCATCTGGGCTGGTGCCTTGCACTGCATTTCTCAGCTGGCACTCATTCAGATCTGTCACGTTAGGCTGAGTGCTGATAATTTGTATCCCAGAATACTTTTATCTGAACAGAGCAACATTTCAATGTATACTTCTGGCAAAGGAGAAGTTCTGCTTTTCAAATCTCTTTAAAAAGCAATATAGACTTTCCTTTGCATCTTGACAAACTGTTGCTTATTGTGACGAAAGAGTAACCTGTTTGTATTCTTGTAGTAACTATGAGTACTCGCAGTCAAATCAGCTTTCAGCACAGGGGTGATTACTGTGTGATTCAGAGAAGAGGATATGTTTGGGTTATTTATTTGCATGCATATGCAGATGTTTATATAGACACTGATTTGGGAAGGCTGATACAGTTTTGGCTCCTTTCCTGCTTCTTTTTCTTCAATTAAAAAAAACCATAAACAAAAAACAAACAAATAAAGCAGACTCTTTATTATTCAGTCAGCCATAGAAGGATAGCCTATAAATGGGTGGGTGATAGCAGCAGACTTATTTTGTAAAAGAACAGAGCAAAACCTTTATCCAAAAGGTTGCATGATCATATTCCCGCATAATAAGTCCCTGATAGCTCTGGTGAATTGTAAGGGTCATTTTTTGAGAGCGAATGTGCTGGAGTGAAATGAAGTGCCATTAGTGATGCCCTTTCATATGAGAATGTCACCCTGCAACAAGGTCATCCTGAGATAACTCTGCTTACATTTGAACTCTTACTGTGATTTCAGATTCCAGCGAGGCGACTACCACATCGATGTCTGCATCAATGACTACCTGGATGTGTTCTGCCCTCACTATGAAGACTCGGTGCCAGAAGATAAGACCGAACGCTATGTTCTGTACATGGTGAACTTTGATGGCTACAGCTCCTGTGATCACACTTCCAAAGGATTCAAGAGGTGGGAGTGTAATCGGCCGCATTCCCCAAATGGACCATTGAAGTTCTCGGAAAAGTTCCAGCTCTTCACGCCCTTCTCGCTGGGATTTGAGTTCAGGCCAGGCCGGGAGTATTACTACATCTGTGAGTATAGAGAGATTTTCCATTGTTGCTCAGCAGGTATAAGAAACACTGCTAATTTTTCACCTATGCTCTGTGAAAATACAGAGAGGTAAACAGTATATAAAGCAGATGCCTTAAAATGAACACAGGCTTAAACTATCCCCAGATACATTAGCTATGAATCTAGCTAGTGGAAAGGACATTAAATCATAGCTTCTTTTCTCACATGAAATAGCATGCCAGCCTGTTCACCGAACCACAGCTGACTTTTAAAGCAAAATGCACCATTACATTTATTTCAGCACTCTGAGGTGGGGCAAGAAGGGGAGGATAGAAACTGTCCCGAGATATGAGGAAAAATAATAAATCATTTTTATGTGGAATACCTTGATTTTCTTCCTTGCTTAGATGAAATATTCTTGTCACTGTAGTATTTATCACCCATGGAAAGTGAGGTCTGTGTAGTTCTTAAGTGATATTATGCTGCTGCTGTCAGTAGGCCAGTGGTATTTAAAAGCTGTAATTTCCCAGGCTAAATAATCATAGTATTTAGCCAAGTGGCTCCTTTCTTGTACCTTCCTTTCCTCCACAACCTTTTCATGGGTGAGCTGTTTCTGTCAGCATGGCAATGGAAGTACTCTGGGAGCAGGAGACAAGCAGGTAAGGAGGCTGCTGAGGCACCCAGACAAGATGCAGGAGACATCACGTGGGTCTAAGGAAGTGAAAACACCAAGAGGTTAAAACTCAGTGGGTAAAGCAAACTTATTCCCTGACTCCACTGTCCAAGTCATATCATTTCAACTATCTCCTGTGTTTAATAATCCCAACAAAGATCTTATTTCATCAACTGGTTTTGTACCTGTAGCTTTCACTTCTGACAAGTTTTGACTGCTCCAGCTTTTTTTTTTTCCTGTTTTTAGTCTTAGACAACTGAGCTGAAAGCTGTACATAGACAGCAGATCCCAATAAATATTGTTTTCATATGTGTAGCAGCCTTTCTACTGTGAAACAGTCATTCCACCTCATTTCACCAGAGAAGCTGAGTATGTATGATCCCTGTTTTCAGCCTCATTTCTTCAACTTGAGACTTTTGTTTTCCCTTCCATAATCTACAGGGAAATAACAGTCTTAGTGGATAGTTTCCCATTAATTTATTTTTTCTTCCATGAAGTAAGAACCTCTAGTGAGTAGTGTTTTTTCATCAGAAAAACTGCACCTTGTTCTTGTGCTGAAATGCAATAATAAAACTAATAATAATAATATTAGTTTAATATTATTATTATTAAATATTAATATAAATAATATAATAATAAAGTTTTTAATATTAATATTATTAAAAATAATATTTAAAATGTTATTTAAAACTGGGGTTTGATATGAGAAATATCAGAGTTAAGTAGACAATGTTCAGGGATTAACAAATCTGTTTTGTGTAGGTCTAGTCCTATTTATGTCACTTAAGCAAGAGTTCTGTGTAATTCAAAATTCTGGTATCAGGCTCCCTTAGAATGGTACAATGTTTTTTGGTGGATTTTTTGGTGGGGCTTTTTGGGGGTTTTTTTTGTGGTTTTTTGGTTGTTGTTTGTTTGTTTTTTTAAAATTGAGTTTCAGAGCATCATCAATCAAATAAGCATGAACAGCTAAGCTAAGGAGTGCAGTCTATCATCAAGGGTGCAATGAAATGTAGCACTGGAATGGCATAAGTAGCTGCAAGCCGGAAAAAAAGAGATTAATTTCTAAATTTTTAGAAAAAAAAAAGATAAATGTTTAATAAAGATGAAAACCAAAGATGAAAGTGAAGGAAAAAAAAAAAAAGCTCAGCATGGGCTGTCTAGTAACTTCACTGCTTCACTGTTAGGATGTACAAAATCCATTGAACTCTCAAGCAAGATATAGTAATTTATATCCTTTTACCTTATATTTATTTATATTTATTTTTACAATTTATATCACCCAGGTTGCTTATGCCTGGTTTTCTTCATTTGTGCTTAAATTCAATATGCCACTAAAAATCATATAACTTTAATTTAAAAATTTAAACATTCATTTAGATGTCAAGGGTTCCCTTCAAAACAATTGTTCTGAAGAAATTTAAAATTTGTAGAGCTTTATGATATTCAAATATACTGCATTCATATGGAATGGGTTTTTTTTAATGAAAGGTAAAAGAGAAAAAAATAGCAAAGAGATGTAAAGTACTAGTTTAAACAAAGCTTAGCTGAAATTGAATTTTTAGTCATGTTATAGGGACACAAAAGCATTTTTCCTTTTTTTTTTCTTGTAGTCTAAGTGGCTTTTTTCTTCATTCTTTGCTTTGCAGAGGGTATTAGCAAGGGCATTGACATTGCAGAAATTTCAGAGAAGCACTGTACAATAAGTTAACAATAATATGCAGACCTTCTCAGGGCACAGTTGTCCATCCTGGAACATTTCTCTCTTAGTCTGTGCTGAAGAAAGAAGATGGTGAAATGTTGTTCCTTGTTTCCTCATCAGAATTGTAAGCAGGGCTGTGGAGACAGCTTCTGTTACCTTTCTGCATCTGCATGTTAAAGGAATTATTTCTTTGCCATGAAAGGTTTCCTTTGCTCAGCAGATCTGAAACCTTTGCCCTCTCTGCAGGAGAGAGGGAAAACTGACTATATAGGATCTGTCTGACTTGTTCTGTTAAAGGGTTACGAAATATGCTGTGTAGTCTAGACCACTGAAAAGACAGAAATATGAAGTGGCTGGTTAGTTTTATTACTGTCTGGTGCTTTGTCAAAGATCTTCACAGTTTACCTTTTAAGGATGTGGCTTGCTTCCTTTGCTTCCATTCTTTTCAGAAAATGAAATAAGTTGTGAACAGTCACTGCCTCTTTGTCTGAACTGTTCATTTGGAAAATACCACCATTCTTTGTTATGCCTTAGTCTTCACATATTGCTCAGATGAACTTGGATCTCCATTCTTTGCATACTCATTCTAGGAGAAAGCAAGGAAAAAGTCCTATCCATCTGATATCAAATTTACATTGAGCAAGTGAATTCAACATTATAGTCATGGAGTCAATAGTACTGATTGAGTTTGCTTTTGAAAGAAGAAAAGGTTATTAAATATTTACAGAGAAATTAGCTTTTATTTAGTTAGGATGTGCAAAGTGTGGAGCTGGGAAAAGGAAATAATAGATTATGACCTGAAGTCTCAATTTTTACTTAGTTCTTAACAGGTGCTCATCTCAGGTTAGTGTATGTCAGCCTGGAAACAAATAGTATTACTATTTACTGTAGTACAATAATACTATATTAAAATATTATAATACTGTAATATTACTAGAAATAATATTACTACTAAACTAGAGGCAAGTATAGAGAAAGCAGAAACCAGGTAGTGTCAGGATAGTAATTTTAATGTCCTTTGTAAGGGAACATAAGTTTTGGTGTTCAGGTTAAAGTGAGGTACTGTAAAGTGTGAGATGAACTTAAAAGCTAGGAAGGGAAAAAATCCTGAAATTTTATAATGTTACATAATTACATATTTCAAAATAATAATATAATTTCCATTGTTTTTACTTAATTTTAGATAATTCATTAATGTGTTAAGTAAGTGTGACAATTTGGCGAGTATACATCACGGCTGTTAGAATAAAAAGAAGGAAGATGTGTCTAGAGGCAGGCTGGGACAGATTTCTGCAGAAACCTGGTCTCAGTTGCCAAACCAAGCTATTATGTTGCTTTGAGCTAGAGCGTAAAATCCGTTCTTTTCTTGAAAGCACTGGTATAGTATCAAAAGTAGAGTAATATTAGAGCGTGGTATATGCTTTTCTCTGAGTCATCAGTCCAGTTATTTCAGAGAACTCAGTAATTTGTCCTTATCTATGAATAAAATATCTATGGTATTTTTATCATATGCCCCAAGATTTTATGTACATTGTTTATTTAGTCATTTGATCACTGTGAATCTTTTCATTTATATATGCCTGTACCTTTTTCCTAGAACAACAAGATAGGTTTGCTCTGACTCACAGTTCTCTTGCTTCTCTTCTCTTCTCCACAAGATTCTGATGATTTTTGCTAACAGTAAGCAGGCTTTACTTTTTATATATCTAGACATAACTTCAGGGGTTTTTTCTCCATTCTTCTTGAGAAAAGATTCCCTTTCATATTTTAAAAATACTTTTGAAAAGTTAAAAACCTTTGATTTATTTGTATAACCTTTTTTGCTGCTGTTTCTTTGTAGTTTTATCTCTTCCATGTGTCTTTCTTAGTTTATTTCAAAATACTTATGCTGTTTTTTTCTCACTTTTAATGTATCATTATCACTGGGCCTTTGTTACCACCATTCATTTGCATGAAGCTTCTGATTGTCTATTGAGAATGCTTTGGTGAAATTGGATTGCTTGTGACCACACCAGGATAGTGGGCTGTTATGATTTTAATTTGATTATGGTTATAAATAATGTTTTTAAATTGTTAACATGTTTTTGGCTAAATTAAGAAGCAATTTTTAAATTCATTCTTTCAGTTGTACATATGCTTCTTAATGAGATATAACCAGCCAGCTCCTTTTTCTCATGGAATATATTCCCAGGAAACCTATTGTTACCTGTTCCCTTGATATTTTTTGTGTTTGTGTTTGTTCCACATTACCCTTGTTTATCTGAGGTAATTCCTTCTTTTCCTGAAATTCCTGATTCTGAGGTTTTTATTCAAGTGATATTTCATCCTGGTGGTCTTAGCTGCTGCTTCTATAGGAAAACATGTGATTTGCATGGTTTCCAATACAAAAAATTCTGTCTTCTGTTAGCTAGTTCCACCTCTGTTTCTGGAAGTTGTCCTCATAATGTTCCAAAGGCTGTGGAACAGTTTGAATCCTATCATAAATGCTATCATTTTTTTCTAGTAGCTTCCAGGTAGTTGGACAATCATTCTGCACACATCTGGAGGCTTCTCTGATTCTATGGATTTTAAAGAAAAATAGTAGTAGAATCAAGTGTTTTAATACCTACACCCCTTACTTCTGCTTATTAATTAAGTAGTTAGCTTGTCGTATTAATAAGATCTCTAGCTGAGCTCTTGTTGAGTAGCAGTCCCTGATTACAGTTAAACTAAAGTTGCTCTCTTTACCCCCTTCTACCATGTTTTGTGAGTGGTTAAGAGTTGAATGGTTTTTTGTGCTCTTATTTTTCTTTAGCCTCTGCTAAAATTCTCTACCAATTTTTCTGTCCTGTGCAATTCCATGTTTCATGATTTTTGGTAGATTTTTGGGAGGGTCATTGTCTTTTTATCTCAATATGTAAGCATTAATGTAAGCAACAATTCATATTGTTATCATTGATTTGCCCTGTTCACTACTTTTCACATGAAATGTTTTTGTTAGAACCTGTACTGAAATGCTCTCTCCAAACTGTCTTAGACACTGAATTGCTGGGGATGGGACAGAACTCCCACTGCTTGCTGCTGCTGTTAGTCTTTTATGGATTTTTGATTTTTAATGAAGAATTATTGGCAGAATTTAGAAGTCTTAACTCACAAGGAAGAACTCTACATGTCCCTCTATAAATCAGCAGTTAGCTTAGGAAGTGCAGTGCTCACTTTTCATGGAAATTAACACAGACCTGACAATATGACTAAGATCCTGGAAGCTTCCAAATTGCCAGCTTGGCTATTACTCTTTTAGGACTGGCTTCAGTATAGCAAGAATTAAGAAAGGTGACTTTGCAGAGACAAGGTTGAATAGCCTGTGATACTCTATAGGAGAAAACTACTGTGAAATCTTCACTGTAATTGATTGTAACAGTTGTTATAACAGGTATTTTTCATGTGCTCAAAAAAGAATGATATTAAACAGCTGCATAGGTTTCATTACTCTTGCTTGAGCACCAGCTTAATATTAGTGGATATCAATGTTTTGCATGAGCAGGCACGACTCACTGTAAGATGGTTATTTGATTTAGGGATCTTCATGTTTGCTAGAGGTTTAGATTGATGTAGTGGGAGCAAGAACAGGAAGACTGTGAACTGTAATTTTGTCTTATCAGAAAATGTAAATGTGAGCCCCCCAAAAGGACTACACTTCTTGCTCTTTAATCATCCTGCTATAAACCTGGACATCTTGCTTTATCAGAACCGGTTGGTGTCGTCAGCACAGCAGTTTATGTTGCTGACTGTAGGTCTGTTGGTAGGAGGTGCTGTCTGAGGGCGTAAGTACACTCTCAGATTTTGAGCCTGACTTACTCAAGGAAATTCCTACTGGAAAAGGAGATAATTTAAAGAAAATAGTGGGACTTCTTCTATGCATCCTGAAGAGTATGAGAATTAATCAAAGGTTACTCTGGGCAGTTTGGCTAGCAGTTTAGTTATATTACTTAGCATACTTACTTTTTGGAGGAAATGCAGTCAGTGCTTTTGTTGTCATATCCCAGCTGGGGTAGCACAGTAATAATTAACTGATACTACTCTAGAACTCTAGAAATTACTGTTTGTTTGGGTTTTTTTGGTTTGTTTTTTTTTTTTTGAAATAAATCAGCACTTGGGATATATGGTTTCTTAGTAAGCAGTCATCATTTCACTGGGGAGTTGTACAAGAAAATATTTCAGAAAACCTCTCTTCGGGTGTTTTTGTCCTCTCATATCAATGGCTTATAGGCTCTAAAAGGCCTAGTTTAGATATTTTTCCATCTTGAATCTGTAAATACTGGGACTCAGAATCAAATATTTGACTTGGGACAAAGTTTAGCTTTAGAAAGCTGTCTGAGCTTTAGAGGAATGAGTAGAGCAGGATGATGATAAATCCAATCATACCATACTTAGCTTATACCAGGGAGAGTGAAGTCACTTTATTTACTTGTAGGCTAAATTTTTTATTAAAATTATTTCTAGTTATCAAATGGTTGACCTAAAGAACATATATTTTGCTTTGAAAGTAAAGTTGAGATTTATTATCGGCAAGTGAAAAAAGGCAGCCTGTCTTCAATTCAACAGGTGTTAATTAATTCAGGTATAAGTTAATTAAATTAATTTCACCACTGCTGGTGCTTACATTTCCTCATTATTTTTTGAAAACACGAAGATCACTTTGGGAACTCTCACTTTGGACATCCTGGTTTGCACTGAAAACTAAAAAATGAAGGTTAACTAAAGAACATTATTAAAGGATGCTGAGGGAATCACAAACATTTTTAGCATGTTAATTGCACTTCTCTTTTAGATAAACATTGTTTATTGCCAGGTTCCCCATTAACCTTCCAATCTAGACCCGATCAACATAAACACTGATTCTGCTTTGACAGCAGTGGGATCAGACATGCCACTCTACTACAAATCCTGCTTTGATAGCTGGTTTACTAGAATCACTTGAGATGTTCTGAATGAAATCAAAGCAATTGAAAGGGTTTGATAAATGTGTACTTTAAAAAATATTTTTTGTGATAACATTAGACAGACAAGGAAGGTGACCTTTAAAAGGGAATCATGCTTAGCCTAGTGCGTAGATTAAAGGACCGGTTTCTGTTAGAAAGCATCAGAAAAAGATTAAGTACTGGTCTTGCTTAAAAGAAAGCAGAAATAATCACCAGTGTCTAATAGATTTTGACATTGGCTGTGTTTTTAGAACCCTCAAAGGGAACATTAAAAGCTGTTGAATAATTTGGGACTTGGGAGAAATCCATATGAGAAAATGAAGAGAGAACCCATGGAAGCACTGGTCTCTATTACCCATGTTTTTCAAAGGGAATTAATGTCTTTCATAAAGCAAGTTTAAAAAAGAAGGTTTGGATTCACATGCTTCAAAAAATAAAATGCCATTAAGATCCTGACAACAAGAGAAAAATAAGAGGGGAGGTTATGCTCCCCTTGAATTATTGCAAATATTGCAATACTGTATTGCAGTACTGTATTGCATACTCCCCATCAGAGAAGTCACTCCTTTCTGAACATTGTCTATAGCATATTTTATAAGGTCTTCCTCCTCCTGTGAAGATCAGGCATGTGTTACTTTCTACTGAAGTCCTGATTTTAGTCATTAAGAAGGCTGAAGGAATGACCACAGAAAAGTGAATGACACTCTGCTTATTTTTTTCTTTCTCATCTAAGCTGCTTGACAAAGGCCTCTTCATTTTGTAGAAAAACAAAGCATGTATTGAATGTTATCTGATCATCCAATCACAAGCATTAAAAAGATAGATTGGTTAGACCTTGGATAAAAAAAAACTTCTAAGGAGCATTAGGAACTTGATGAATCTGTATGTGAGGCACCTGCCGTATGACAAATGGTGACTAAATGTTCCCTACTGGTTACTGTACTTTTTACATTTGTGATTCTTGTAAAAATCCCATTGCAATTTTCTTAAAACTAAGTGTTTAAATTTTAGTGTTCTGCTGGAAGTACAGTTGAATGAATTGCTCACAGCTCTTTAAACCCTGATGGACCATTCATCATTCCTTACTTAAATCAGTTTTGATGTTCAACAACTACAACTTAACGTCTCAGAGGTTGCTGTGCTTAGTTGGTGGGTGAGACTCATTGCAGTAATACTTCACTGGAATGTTATGAGATTATTAAGCTGAAGCGGGTGGATTCCACGTGTACTGCTTTGAGACAGAACCCAGCCCACATAAGTCATGGATGCTAACTAGTCAATTAGAAAAGGGGTACACCTCTGTGAGATACACTTTTCAAAATGGGAAACCCGGAGAGCTCCTTCTTTCCTTCCAGAAGGGCTCAAGGTAACATCGCAGCTCTGTGTGGCCGGGCCAGGCCCCTTCCCTGCCCAGCCCGGGAGCTGGGGCTGGAACGCGGCTGTGGTTGAGCAGCACCGGGCAGGGCAGAGGGGAGGCCAGAGCCCCTGAGATCCCCAGCACGGCCACAGGAGAGATCATGGGCGGAGGGTGGAGGCAGCGGCCCTGCAGCCCGGGCAGAGAGCGGCCCCGGGCCACCGGAGAGCGGCCCCGGGCCACTGATGGCCCAGCCCGGCCCGGCCCGGCCCAGCCCGGCCACTGTGATCCAGCCGGGCCCTCGATATCCTGCCCCGGCCCCAGCATGGGCTGGAGGGCTGTGCTCTGTTCCAGCCCTGTCTGCCTGGGTGAGATATTAACTCTTTAGCACACAGCTGAGACTGACAGACATCGATCTTCTCCTGAGTGAAAGAAAAGGGACTGAGAGAGGACAAACAGCATGGGGAACAGTGAAGGAAGAGGTCCTTGATTTGGTGGAGGAGGAGGTGAGCCCTTTGACTGAAATTCTCTTGTAAGCCATGGTGATGGATGCTAATTAACCTTTTAAATCATAGAAAATCATGGAGGGCGTGGAACGGTTCAATTGAGACCTGAGCAGAGATTGTAATCTTTGAGCCATTGGAACAGAGAGAGATGAAGCAGTGAAGCCCCTTTGGCCTGAGGGAGCGGGTGGCAGTCAGAAGATGAAGATGATTCTGGAG
>VWZN01021708.1:1069-11116 GCA_013396955.1 Regulus satrapa | reverse complement strand
TCTTGTAGAGACTCCTCTGAAGCATCATTAGGTTCCAATTATTTTCAGTGAAATATTTCACAAGAAAAGGGCATGATAAAATCAGTAGAGATAGTGTTATTCCCCTGAGAAACTTCCTGTGGCTAATACTCAAATGTAACAGGGAAGGCTTCTGTTCAACCTCAAACATAAAGAGATTTCTGCAGGGATGATTCTGATCTGTGGAGTTTTTGAAACCTTGTGTCATGACATTAATGTGCCCTCTCTTTCCTCTAAATCAGTATGGGGCAGCTGATGAATTCAGGCCTGAACACTTGATTATCTTCCTGGCTTAATATAAGCACAGAATCTATTACTAGAATTTTTTTTTCCCCTAAGAATGAGTGTTATCTTAGAGATACTGTTATTCCAAAAAGATGGAATAGTTTCTCAGCTGTCTGACCTTTTAACCGATATTTACCATGAATTTAGCATGTGTGTGTGTATCAATATGCATGCTTACGTGTATATATACATGTATATATTTATAAAATAATAATGTGAAAGAGACTCAGGTTGTAGAACCACAGAGTCACAGAAAGGATAAGGTCAGAAGGGATAACAGTGGTTCATCTGGTCCAACCTCCCTCCTCTACAGGGTCATCCTAGAGGACACGACACTGGTCAGAGTCCAGTTAGTTCTTGAATATCTCTGGCAAAGGAGACTCCACAACTTGTCTGGGTGATATTGGTTAGACCTCTGACAAAAAAATAATTTTTATGTGGTAAAGGTTGTGCTGGTTTGATGTAATGGTACATGGACATTTGGTCAGCACTGAACCTACAATATTAATTGGTGCATTGGCCAGAAAATTGAAATTAACAAACCAAAACTAGTACAAGCTTTTAGCTCTTGTGATTATAAAAATGCTAATTTTCAGAAACTAAGATGTTTTAACAAGGGCAAGATATTTGTAATATTAAATGCCACTAAAGATCATTATAGATTATCAGTCTCCTCTACAGGCTGATCTGACCAGCTATTGTTTCTTGTTCTTGATGTGGCATAACCATAATCACGACACATTTTCACAAGATATGTAGATGAATAAATAAGATTAAAGAAAAATTTGGCCCTAGTCTAGGTGGGAGACCTTTTGTGGCACTTCTTGGTGTTGAGCTGTGTCTGTCTTTTCTTTAACTTCACCTCCTCTCTGTGCTTAGTTCCCTTTCCCTTCTTGGTAGCAAATGTGGTAGTCAGTGTGCCTTTCCTGCTGAAATCTGTCCTGTTGAAGAAAGTGGCAGAAGTCATTGTCTACAAAATGTGATCCAGCTTCCTTAAGGAAATATGTCAACTTCTAGAAAAGTTTGCCACCCGAACCTTTGGGATGGAAAAGACAAAATGTTCATTTTCCCTGGAGTTTTCCCAACTATGTGTGATGCCATGCTATTTCTGCCTTCTTAATTGAAGGACAAAGTGAATTCTGCAGTGGCTTTGCAGTTACCTGGTGCGGTCAGTGTCGGCTGTGATTTGAGGGTCCCAGACACGTGAGCTTGGAAATGCCAGATGCTTGGAAATGCCAGCTGCTTGTTCCTATCAGAGACAATAGCATTGATTTTAACCAAATTATGGATTAATTTGAAAGTATGTATTTTAAGAGTTAGCTTGGGGAAAACCCTTATAAAGGACTGTATAGGGAGGATATTTCTTAATATCCTAACCTAGCTGAGAAGAGATATTTCTGCCTAGGACTTTTTTTCATTTTATACCATAGAATATTTTGAGTGAAATATAATCTTAATCTAAAATTAGTCTTTTGGGAAACCTGCTGCCTCATTATAGTTTTGGGAAGAAAGGGAAATTTTTTTGGAACTGTATTGACTAGGAGAATGAAAAACATTATGCTTTAGAAATGTAAATTAAAGTTACACTCTTAGTATTTGTAGGAGTACAGCTGGGTTTTCACAAAGAGGTATGCTGTTCCTCAAAGTGCTTGTAAATAGCATATGATATTCTGTGTACTAATATATACATGCAAATTTGCATTCCACTCTTGCAAATATGAGGTGAAATTATAAGCACATGCACATTCTTAAAAAACCCAACAACAAAACCAACCAAAAACAACCAGTAATGAAAGACACACAACTAAAACAGCAACAGAAAGTCCCATGAAATTTCACTTAGTTCTTAATGTACTTTAGGCCCTAATAAAGCAGACTCTGATATGATAACTTTTTATGAGGGAAGGGGAGCCAAAAGACTAAATAGTGGTAATTTTTTTGGTACCCTTTCATGAAGAAACAGCTTTTTGAATTTCTAAGCATAAATTCCTACTGATAGTTTTACATCAATTTAAAAAAAAAAAAAAAAGATGCAAAAAATATATTATTTCGGTTCACTTTAACTGGATTTACTAAAAAAATTTTGACAACTGTGCATACAGATGTTTTGGTATCATGGTCTGGTTCTACTTGAACCTCAGAAAATTACATTAGTTTCTGGTGCATCTATATTTAAGTGGACACTGTCTAGGCTTTAAGACACTGATCTGAAATATACCTGAACACACAACTAAAAGAAAACAATAGCAACAAAATAAACCCAAGCAAAAGAATCAAACAAAAAAAAAAATCCCAACCCAACAAAACCACCACCTAAACCCAGAGTAAATACAGTTTCTGTAATTTTTTTGCATAAATTTCACATATGCGTCCTCTACTCTATTTTTCCTGGATCCCAGTCCAAAGTAGGCAAAATAAATAGTGTTCATTACAGGCCATATGCCAGGAGTGTTTAGCATTACCAGTTTGAGTCATAATTTTAGAAGTACTTAGCTGTCACTTAGGTATCTAAATAGTTGGCCTGATTTCTAAAATGCTTTGTGCATGAAGCACAGAGTTCCTCTGAAAATGCGATGTCTGTGGTGGATTTTAAACATCCTGAAAGCTTGTCAGTAGGTTCTTTTCAATTGTATGTTTGTATTTTTACCAGTTTTTTTGTGTTCTTTGTGTGTTTTAGGTGCAAAAACAATATTATCATCAATTTGAGCCCCATTTCTGATCTGCCATAATCAAGGATTAAGATTGTCTTTGTATTGTTGAATACAATGAAGCTGTTCCTTCATTTCAACACAAAATGTTTCTCTTACCTTAGAAACACATAAAAGGGTCATTGTAGTGTTGATGTGGATGGAATTGACAGCACAAGGTTTATTTTAAGAAGAAAAAAAAGTCTTAAAACTACATTTTAAATATCTATCTTTCAAAAGCCAAGGTCTCTAGACAGGTAATACTTTAATCAGATGGAAATATTTAGATGGAGGGACCAGCAGTAGAGGGAACTGGAGTACTGCCCTGATCTTGGCCTTTTGCTTAAGGGCCACCTCCACAGAGGTGGTGGTAGCAGGGCTCATACCCTCTCCTGGTGTGGAGATATCCCACTGCTTTAACAACAGGATTTCCTGTAGCTTTTCTGTTTCTAATTGTTCAGCAGAACCCTGAATTGACATCAAGCTGGTGGATTTTTCTTTAATTTTTTTTTTTTGTGAGCCTGTAGATGGATATTTTGTCAGCTCATCTGTCTTAGGTGCAAAAGTTTTTTTAAGAAAAGTAATTTTAAAAACTCATCTATTTTGTGAGCCACTAATAACTATGACCTGTGGCACAGCCATATGAAACTCCTTTTCCCCCAGTCAGGTGCACATAATTTCTACAATTGGACCTTTACATGCATCATCACCTTTCTTTGGATGGCCCATGTGTCACTGCTCAGTCTTGGGCTGAAAAGCATTCATCCTTAATGAAGGAGTTTTCCAGTCCTTGGTGCATCTGTGGCACTTGCTCTCCCTGCTGTGCTGTGTAGTGCACTGTCCGCTTGTTGGCAACTTCATATTTCACGCTGCAGGGAATTGAAATGACTGAACAGACAAGAGAAGAGTTTTATTTGCAGTAGCCTGTGTATCCCTAGACTCTGATTTGGCATAAAACATCTGCTTCATGATCTGTTTCAAGGCCAGTTCCCTTTTGCCAGCAAAGGTTATGACTTCAGGCATAACTGTGCATGACTGTGCCTTTGCTGGCAGGGGAGAGATTTGCCTGAAGACTTGATTTAGTCAGAATCAAAGCATTCTGCCACCGAAATCCTTATTTCAGTTATTCTGAAAAAGCAGCCAAATGGTAACTGTATTATCATATTAACCTGAGAGTAAAGGAGGCCCCTGACTTTTGTATGGGTTTTTATAAGAAGTTGATGTAAACAGTATCTAAGTGTATGTGTGGCTGGGAATAAGCTTTTGTTATTGTTCTGATGGTAAGAGCAGTGACAGATCCTCTACATGTACTTTCTTAATGAGCAGAGTCAGTAAGTAAATCTATCAGTTTCAGCTACCATGCTGCATATTTCCAATTTGCAAAGTTAGTTGGAATATTGATACAGTTTCTGTTAAAGCCTCAGGAAGTAGGTCCTACGTGATGCAATATTTGCAGATAAATTGTTGCATTAAATATTTTCTTGTATGCATAGGGACCTAATTTTAGGTGATTTTTGTCTCCTGCAATAAAAGGTAAATTTTTCAGACTGATACAGATTTCTTTACAGAAGTGTCATCTTGATCCACAGTTGCATATCTACAGAAAGAATCCATGTTATTTCTTGCAATAGCATAGATAGATTCAACCTTTATTAGAGAGAGAGTAGCCTATTAATGTCTGTGCACTTCACTGCCATTGATGCACAATCTTTGCAACATGTCTGGCTTTCCTCCTCAGAAAAAAATCCTTTTTGTAGCTTAAAAAAAAAAAGTAATTGAATATTTGCATATCTCCAAGGAGCCATGTGGGTTAAACACAGCATTCGTCTTCTACTCTTCTTAGACTGCTTTTGGTTTAGGACTAAGAACTATTGCTTTTATGAAGCGCCTTTTTCTATAAAGTCAAAACCTCACAGCAGTGCACAGAAAGCCAGTGCTATAAAGGAACTAAGCAGAGTCTTTAATAGAGAGACCGAGGTTGTAAGTGTTTTTGTTCCTATGGAGCAGATAGATTTGGTTCCATCTGTTCCATATTCATAACAAAGAAGCTTACTTGCGAGGAGAACTGACTTCCTGGGACTAGCATGGTAATAATCTTTTCACCACAGATTTAAAGGATCTGAAAATGGTCACTTCAGCTCAGCAGAAAGCAGCTAGCACTGATACCTCTTCAGATGTATTTTTCTCTAGCTCTGTTTCAAGGGCTCTGATGTCCAGGTGGAGACAAGAAGCAAGCAGCATTCCTTGGAGCTCAGTGTTGGGACTGGGGCTATTTAGTGTCTCTGTCAGTGACATGGAGGGTGGGGTCAGAGCACCCTCAGCAAGTTTGCAGATGACACCTGCAGCTGATGGTCTCGAGGGAAGGGATGCCATCCAGAGGGACTTCAGCAGGCATAAAGTGGGCCTCTGGTAACATCATGGGGTTCAACTATGCCAAGTGCAAGGTTCTGCACCTGCATCAGGACAGTTCCAAGCACAAATACAGGCACGGATTTGAGACCATCCCTGAGTAGAAGGACTTGGCTGTGTTAGGTGATGAGAAGTTCAATATGACCCAGGAACGTATTCTTGCAGCCCAGAAAGCCAATTGTTTTTTGGGTTCACCACAAGAAGCATGGCCAGGAGATTTAGGAAAATTATTCTCCTCTTCTCCGTGCTGGTAAAATCTCTTGTGAAGTACTGTATCTAGTTCTGGGGCCTTCAACATGAGAAGGATGCGTTGGAGTAATTCCAAAAGAGGCCACAAAGATGACCAAGGGGGCTGGAGCACCTCACCTTGAGAGAGAGCTGGGGTTGTTCAGCCTGGAGTAGGCTCGAGGGAGCCCTCACAGCAGTTTTCCAGTGCCTAATGAGAGCCTCTAGCAAAGGTGAGAGGGACTTTTTACAAGTGCATGTAGTGATAGCACAAGGAGGAACTGTTTTAGATTAAAGAAAGTAAGTTTAGGTTAGAGGTTAGGAGAAAACTCTTTACTCAGAGAGAGTGGTGAGACACTGGAGAAAGTTGGCCAGAGAAGTTGTGGATGCCCCATTGCTGGAGGTGATCAAAAGGTCAGGTTGGATGGGGCTTTGAGAAGCCTAGTCTAGTGAAAGATATC
Organism: Regulus satrapa; assembly: GCA_013396955.1. Taxonomy (NCBI): domain Eukaryota; kingdom Metazoa; phylum Chordata; class Aves; order Passeriformes; family Regulidae; genus Regulus; species Regulus satrapa. Next base: position 5,031 of record VWZN01021708.1, on the reverse strand, counting down.
CCTGCCCATGGATGTGTGGTGGTGAGAGCAGAACCTGATTATCTTTAAAGGGCCCTTCCAACCTAAAGCATTCTGTGATTTTCTGAAGATGCATGGGGTTTTTTTCTGAATAAAACAAGACAAAAACAAAAACCATCCTCCCTTCAATGTTCCTTGTCTCCCATCCCCACCCCATCAGTCACTTCTACATCTGAGGAGTTCAGGATGTTTTATCAAAAAACTTGTTACAAATACAGATTAATTTATCTTAATTTGACCATAATATTAAAGACAGAAGTGAAAAAATGTTTACTGACAGTCTGTTTTCTGTTTCCTGAATTTTTCTCATGATCACTTCTTTCTCAGCAAGAATATTCTGTGAAGAAGAAATCTGAAGTCCACAAAATGTGTGTGAAAGTTCCTTGCTGTGTTTCATAATTAGGATGCTGCAGTGCCAGCTTTGATTACACACCTCGTGGGCTTTCAGGAAAAAAAAAAAATTCCATTTTGATTCAAGAAAAAAATATTCTTGTCTCTGCAGGATATTTCACAAGGGCAGAAGAGAAAAATGCAGGAGCGTACCACAAGCACTTTTACTTGGCTAAAGAACAAGTTATTCAGTGACCTCTGAGAGGTGAACTGGAAGTTTGTAGAGATCTTAAAAACTAACTAGGAACACAGAACAAGAACAACCCTTCTGTGTCATTCGTTCTGGGCATACAGTCTCTGGAAGAGCCCTTGAGGCCCCCAGGTTTACAGTCGTCCTGGCTGGATGTTGTGCTGGGACGTGCTGGACTCCACACCTCTCTCTGCTCCAGGACGCCTGGTGCCTGAGGCAGCTGTCAGAGTGGGATGGGCAAGCAGCAGGCATGCCTGGCCTGCCTTAGCTGGTACTGCAGCATCTGTGTAGGCACACTCAGGAGTGTGTTTGGCCTTCAAGCCAACAATACCATATTGTATAATTCATAGATATGTATGAAAGCATCTGCTACCCTTGCTGCTGAAGACTCCAGATCAGATGGTACATGCATATTTGCAGATACGATGTTTCCCCACACCCCAGAGTGAGAAATGTGATCTCATATGTGGATTTTTTTGTTTTGTTTTTTTTGTTTGCTTGGTTGTCAGTTTCTGAGTTCTGAATGTTTTGCTGCAGCAGCTCAGGGAGACAATCCATTAATGACTTTTCATGGATTCATTTTCAACAACTCTTTTCCTAGCTAAGGTAAATGACAGTGTATCCCGATTTCTTTGAAGAAATTCAGAGCATGGAACCCTCACTTAAATATGAGAGGAAATAGTACCTGGTGCACACTGTCATAAAACTCTTCCAAGCTACCAGAATTGTATCCGGTGCAAATATTTGTTGATATAGATTAGCCTGGAGCTGAGATGCAAATATAAGTGTATCTTTGTGGACACAGAAAGTGGGATGGGGATTGCCAGGGCTACTTTAGTAGGATGAGGCTTGAATTCTCTGCAGTTTGAGCAGTGAACACGCCACACACAGTAGATTAGAGGCACTTAAACTGAACAATGATGGATACTTGTATGGTTGAGAGGAATTTGGCAGAATTTTTGTCCATCTCTTTGAAGTTAACAAGTGTCAGCAAGGTTTTCCAGTAAATTGTTCTGTGTTGTCCCAATATTGTATTCCATGTGTATGATCCTACAGATGAAAAACACCATTAGAAACTGCTTACAGCATTATTATACCATTTCCTTAACTGGTTAACATGTAAAGAGTAGAGAAATACACTTTCTGTACAGTGGTGTTTGCTTAGATAAGAAAGCAGATAGAGAATAGAGATAAGAATTGCCTAATCTGCTTTGTCAGGTCATTAGTGTGAAAAAGGATTCTTCCTGGTTGAGAGGTAGGGTTCCCTCTTCACTTCTGAAAACAGTTGCTAGAACATTCAGGAGGAGAAAAGCTCAAGAGGTACCTGTATGTTTCAAGTCTGATGCAGTATTCATTCCTATTAAAATAATTTCCAAACCACCAGGGCTTTTAAGTCCCAGTTATGGAAAAGTGTACACATATATGTCTAATTTTGAGTTCATCTGGGAATGATCACTGGGAATAGGGTGAAACATCCTGTGGTATACATTATTCTTAAAAAAAAAAAAATGCTCAGAAGGAAATAATTTGTGGCAGAATAAAATGAAAGGTTAGCTCTCCCATGGATGTCTTAGACTTTCCCACAGTCACAGTTACAACACACTACAGTCCTTTTCCTTCAGTCCTTTTCTAGAATGTCAAATTCCTGACAAGTTCTCCTTGATGCGCCTGTGGTTATTTTCACACAGGTCAGCTTTTTAAAATGTGGATTTCAAATCATGAGTAAGACCTGTGACATTGAACACAGGGTAGATAAGTGAAAGACAGAGGCAAGGATGTAGCAATTCAAATAAAATTGTTATTACCTCATACATTCAACAAATTTTGACTAAAGAGAAAACTTCAGAATTATGTGTTCCTGAATTTTTCATGGTAAAGGTCACAAATTGAAGGGTTTTATCCATTCTAAGGACTGGGTATAAATTTCTGGCTTGTATGATGGAATGATTTAGTTGCCCTGTCCTCTGCAGAACTTGAACAAACTGGGAATTCACATGATAAAGATTTACTGTTATTACTACATTGCTGGCATCTATCACGTTTGTACTCAGTTTTGGCCTAGGACTGTAGGTTTTACTACAGTTTTTTACAGATATAATGAAGTAAAAGGCCTCTGCCCTGAGTATCCTGACGTGCCATAATAAGAGCTTCAATTACAATGGACTATCATGTGTTTTCCAAATTTTAGCTTCCCTATTTCATGCCTGGTATCATCCTGCAAAATTTTGGGCTTATCTGTGTAAAAGTGGTGCCAAGTTGCTATTAGAACTTTTCCAAGAGATAAATCTTCTGAAATCTTTTGAGCATAGGTATTATCCATAAGGAGTGTGTTTGCAAACTTCTGTGCCTGCATGTGCATTCAAACATTCAAAATTGCATTATTCTCATCTTCTTTGGTTTAAATTTAAACCCACACCAACACACCATTTTGTGTTTTTTCCGCTAAATTTTCCCCAAAACTTCTTGAAGATCTTTTTGTATCTTCACATCTTCTCCCTCCTCCACAAGATATAAACATACTTAGTTGCCTTTCATAAGGGAATAGCAAAGTAGCATTTCATGTCTATCTAGGTGTTCACAACACTGGAAAAATACAACATGTAACATTTTTTTGTTTTATTTTTGTAAACAGAATTTACAAGTATAGCATGGAAAGATAGAACAGTTTCTAAATATTTTGAAGATAGTGGCAGGTCCCTGAAGATGGACTAGAATAGAATCCTTCCCTCTTTTTCAATTATTGTGTCAGCAGTGGTAAAGCTAGTAATGGATAATATTAAATCCATTAAAGTATATGAGTTTAGTAACATGATACAATACCCACAAATTCCATGCGGGTGAACGTGTTGCTTTAAAGATCAAAAACATCTTTACTTTACTAACAAGACTATAATGTCTCTTCAAAGGATTTACTTATGTCTGGTTCTTAGAGATGGAAATTAGCAAACTGGATAGTCTGCTTGAAGAAAAGCATTTTATTTCTAGTGATACCAAGGGAAAATCAAAGTACAAAAGAGCTTATGGAAAGTAAGAGGATATATTTTTCTGTAAGTGCTTTATTTTGTAGTATTAGCTTGTTTTATTAGCAATTTGCTCTAATACAGTCTTAATGTAGTACAATAACTGTGTTTGGTTTTGTTAATGCCACTGAAATCAGTAATGAGATCTCAGGGTTTTATTTCATTCTAGTTAATAAGTGTTGGTTTGTTGCAATAGAAAATATGACATCAGTCATTTATATTGGGCTAGTACAGAAATGTTAGCACTTAGTTTAAGGTATGTAATACAGTTTGCATTTATGAAAGAGGAACCTTCTTATATGAGAGAAACACCTGAAAATATTTCATATGGAAGTAACTATATA
>VWZN01021705.1:0-18461 GCA_013396955.1 Regulus satrapa | reverse complement strand
GATACCAAAACACTTGCAAGAATGAAAATTCTACTACTTTGTGGTCAGGAAAATGCTCCTAAGGTACGTGAAACTGCGCACTGTGCGAGAGGATAATTTCTGATGCTCAGCCATGGATACCTTTTCAGCAGTTATAATAAAATAATTTAGCATAATTGCATCCAGGTTGTTTTGCCATGTATCTTTCAATATATTACCTAGGCATGCATTTTATATTTGTCAGGATTTTTCAAATTAATTCAGTATGTTAGAAGTTGATGGTGCTGGACTGCCCTTGTTGTTTTAAGGATCTGTGCTTTGTTTTCTCTAGGTATCTTGGATCAGTCTGCTGTCTGGGTGGATGAAATGAACTATTATGACATGCGCACTGACAGGAACAAAGGGATTCCCCCCTTGTCCTTACGTCCAGCTAATCCGCTTGGTATTGAGATAGACAAGTGAGTACCAAATGCCTTTAATCCACTTTTTTAGTGGTTTTCTCTATATGTGTCTTTGTGAGTTCCAGGGAAGTTTAATGGTTTGCAGGTCAGGGAAAGATTTAAAAACACATTATTAGCTGCTAGTATTCTATTTGGTACTCAGAGTTGTTAGTGCACATTGTATCCTGCTTCATAATCCTCTGTTTTGGATCATCAATTAGAATTATCGATAATCTAAAAGCCTGACATATTGGACCCCAATGATACTAGATTTTGAGGATTGGTAAATAACCTAAGGCTTCAGATTTATACGTTGTAGTTACAGAATACCTACTGTTGCATTTGAGTTTCACGGGGCTTTTAAGGGTATTAGATTGCTATCTGTTGCACTGTAAAATGTGATTTATTGCGCCACATCAGCTAGTTTATGTTATTGAAATACTGATACTGTTTTCCAGCCCACAGTCTTCTTTACTTGAGTTCTTAGGTATGGTGGAATGTATGACTTTTTTTTTTGGCTGAAATAGTAACTTTATAATGAATGATAAATGGAATTAGGGGTTTTTAAATGGGACTCTCTTTAAACCTGCCCAACTCCTAGAAATAGCATCAGAAGTACTGAATTTCTCAATCAAGATGCCAGCTCTACCAAACAAAAGGCTATTTAGAATTAAACTATTACTATGGTCTGATCTGCTGAATCCTCTTATTTGTAAGGGGGAGTGCATTGGAAAAAATCTGCAGTGTCCATTGTTATCTTATTCTGATGGGAAAGCTGCACCTCCCCAAAATCCTTATGGGATTTCTAGTGGATCCATGTCACCTTCCAGCCTCTGGTTGTGCATTTCTTTTTTAGCTTGAATATATCTTTTTCTTTCTTTTCAGGGTACTAACCCAATTTACTGTGATAAGCTGGAGATTTTCTCTCTTTGAAGTATTGTTCTTTATCCTTAGGTATAACTTCTGATAGGTAATTCTTTCATGTTCCTCAGTTTTCCAATCCTTGACAAAATGTAGAGCTTTGTACTGTGGACAGTATTCCAGTGTGTTACTTAGAAGACTTACTGCCACTCTTCCACTCCCCCTCTCCTTTTTGTAAATTAAAAAAAAACCCATAAAAATCCTGTTTACCACTGTACTGCGCAGCAACTAGCAGTGAGTACTTTGTTAGCTGATTCTCTTGACTTGCTATTTATAGTTAAGACAATGTCCACTAAGATAGATTAAGAATTATCATATAGAAACTTAAGCTGCATTAGTTTAGGATTTACTTTACGTAGAGTTATCTGTTTGGATGTTTGTTAAATAGAAAACCAGCCATATTTATTTATTTATTTATTTATTTATTTATTTATTTATTTATTTATTTTTATTTAAATGTTTTTTCTGGAAGCATTAGAAAATGTGTTACTGAAACCTGAAGTTTTTTGTGAAAAGAAGTAAATCAGAAACATGTAAATACAGGTAGGAAATAACCTTTTGTAAAGGGAGGGGATTAGGAAATCTTTGGGCAAGCATATCAGGCCTAGTTCATTGTTCTTGATCTCCCAGGTTTGTTGCAGGAGAAGCAGGAACATTATGGCAAGCACCAGTTTGTGAGACATAACGCTGATCAGGATAACAAGTAGTTGTGTGGAGGAATTGAGGGGTTACATTGTGCAGAGGGGAAAGAGGAAAAGCCTGGTCTGCCCTCATGCTATGGTCGACAGCACGATTCTGATGTGCTGATAGATGAACATTCTGGTTTCAATTGAATAATGCATTCTCAATGGAAAATATTTCATAATTTTCTTGATAAATTGGAGCAATGTGAGGTTTATGTCTATAAAATAATATTTAATACCATATCGTTTAGCTAAATTCACATGTTTGTGAATGCTTTACATATGGAATGGGTAAGTATTGAGAGGTTGAACAAGATAGTGAGAAAAGGCAATTGTAAATTAAGAAAGAGAATAAAGAAGCAAGAAATTAGCAATAACCATTACTAGATAAGGGAATATTTGTCCCCTAGAAGTGATAAAAATTGTTAGGATGCTTTAAAATAAAAGGCATCCTAATATGATCCTAATAGTACTGTTGTGTACAAAGATAGGATCTGCAACATTATGTATCTCTCTTTTATTCATACCTTTGGTTTCTTTGATTTTTTTTTAAACACATGAAAACTGGGATGTATTCTAATTTTGAAGCTGAAGCATTTGACATTGGTCTGATTTGTTGGGATTTACAACCCTTGCAGCCTGATGGCTGACAAGGAAGAGAAAGGAGTGCCTTGTATTGGTTATGCAAACAGTAGTATGCAAAAGAAATATTAATCAAGAAGCTCAGGGAAAAAATAAGTGAAAAACAGATGTGATAAGATGGAATAGGAATAAACTATATCAGAACACACTGAAGAGAAGGCGAAGGAAGGCAGAAAACTGAAAGAGAAGGAAGTCCTCCCTGTAGAAAGGGATTATCAGGCATTAATAAATGATACAAAAAAGACAAGCTGCAGCATGGGAATGATTTTGTTGTTTTTAGGGGTTTTGTTGTTTTGGGGTTTTTTAAAAATATGGGTTATACTTAGTTTTAAAAGTTTTTTTAGTGGCTTTTAAAAACATTTTTCATGGTACTTTGTCAAGTTAAAATGTGTTTAAAAATTAATTGTAGCTTTTGAGCCATTCAGGTGGATGCTTTAAGGTTGTGCAAATGAGACCTTGAAATTAGAAAAAATAAGACCTTGTAAGTAATGAAAAGAGGAGCTTCAGTCCAGCAGTTTGCTAAATTATTAGGCATGCACAGGGACAAAAAAAGTTGTTCAGGCTCAGTAGGTAGAAGATTGGAATTTAATTGGGAGTGACTGAGATTTAAGTGAACAAAAGGTTTGTTCTGTGAATTAAGGGAAATATATGTAAGTGGGTCTGATGTTCTGTTAATAATTAGAATACTATGTATAGATATATTGTAGGAGTGACATGTATATACTCAAAATACACACTGGAATTGTGTTTTCATATTCATTTTCAAATGTTGCAAGCATGCAAAAAAGGCAGATATGTATATACAGTCATCTTTCTGACTGGTCTTTTACATAATCAATATATTTTACATGTTACATGAATATTCAAGATATTTTAACTCTACATGTATACATAATGTTCACAACATCAGTTTTCAGCCTGCAGGTTTAGCAAGTCATAAGTATACGTAATTGTTGGCTGATGAGTTCCTCACATTTTCCAAAAATGAATTGCAGTTCCTGTGTCATGTAACTAAGAATCTCACTTGCTGATAACAAAAAATCACTTTCATTGTCATGAAACTTGAACTTGCTGGTTCTTGTGTTTTGGTGGTGGTGACCCTTGAAGTCATAAAGGTATTTGTGGAAGAGTGTTTGCATGTGTTTATTCTCTTCCTTTCCTAAAAGTTGTTCATTCATCTTCTAAAGCACAGAGCTGATGCAATCAGATGAAGGGTTTTGGCATTGATGTAACTTAGTGCCAATTATGTGTATGCTGTGAGATATTCAATTCCCACCAGAAAATAGGTACTTAAATACTTAATCTTTGAGTTCTAGTTTTTAATTTTTAATATGAGGTAAAGACTGATACAGAGGTTTAGTGTCCTATCACTTATCTTTATGCTCACTTCAAGTTTAGAGCAGGTCTGTGCCGCCTTACTCCTGGCAGTGGTGTTATGCAGATGTAGCCAGGAACCTTTACAGAAACATTGAACCATAGATTAGAATCACAGAATTGCTACAGTTGAAGAGGATTTTCAAAGTCATTGAGTCAGACTTTTGACCAACCCCCATCTTGTCAACCGAACTGTATCCCCAGGTGCCACGTTCAGCCATTTCTTGAACCCCTCCAGGTACAGGTGACTCCACCACCTCCCCTGGGCCATTCCAGTGGCTGTTGACCCTTTCAGTGAATAAATTCTTCCTGATGTCCAGCCTGATGTCCAGCCTGAACCTCGCCTGGCACAGCCTGAAGCTGTGTCCTTCTGTCCTATCTCGGGCTGCTTAGGAGAAGAGGCCATCCCCCCTCTTGGCTACAGCCAAGTATGGGGCTGCCTGTTCTTCCAGGCAACTGTAGAGAGAGATAAGGTCACCCCTGAGCCTCTCTGCTGGCTAAACACCCCCAGCTCCCTCAGCCGCTTCTCACAAAAGTTACTATCTGGACCCTTCACCAGCTCCATTGTCCTTCTTTGGATGTGCTCCACCACCTCAATCTTCTTCCTGAATTGAGTGGCCCAGAACTGGACACAGCACTCGAGTGTGGCCTCACCAGTACTGAGTACAGAGGGGTGGATGGTCACTGCCCTGGTCCTGCTGGCCACACAAGTGCTGATACAGACCAGGATGCCCTTAGCTGTCTTGCCCATGTGGGCACACACTGGCTCAAGTTTGGCCACTGTCAGCCAGCACCCCCAGGTTCTTTTATGCCAGGCAGCTTTATGGCCGCACTTTTCCCAGTCTGTAGTTGCCTGGGGTTGTTGTGACACAAGCAAGGTTCAGCCTTGTTGAACTTCCTACAGCTGGCTTCAGCCCACCAATCCAGCCTGTCCAGACCCCTCTACAGAGCCTCCCTACCCTCCAGCAGGTCAGTACTGCTACCAAAGCTGGTGTCAGCTGCAAACTTATTTAGAGTACACTCAATCCCATTGTTCAGATAATTGATAAAGATATTGAGCAGGACTGGCCCCTGTACTGAACCTTTGGGAATTCCCATAGTGACCATCCAACAGCTGGAGGTAACTCTATTCACTACCACTCTCTGGGAATGGCTGTCCAGTTTTTGATCCAGCAAAGAGTACACCTGTCCAAGCCAGCTTCTCCAGAAGCAGTCTTAAATAGGTTGCAGGAAGAGAAAAGAGTGTACGGAATAGTTATCTCAGCCTGAGAAACATAAAACTTGGTGTGAATTTCTTACCTTAGCAGCAATTTGGCAGTATTTGGGTTTGCTTTAGCAGTTCAGAGCTGTTACAAAAGCAGGTTGGTAACACAAGATCATTTAGAATTTTTTATGGTTCTGGGACAAATTGTCTCGTGGATACCAGTTGAAACATGTTGATGTAAAATTCAGATCTACATGAGATTTGTGAATGAATTGCTTATTCCAATGTACCACATACTTCCCCTCCTGCATGACAAGTCCTTGTTTAACCAAGGTTCCCTGACTCCTCTAACTACTCTGTCAGACTAAGAAAATTAATTCTCTGCAAAACAGTAACACTAGTCAGACCTAGTGGTGGTTACAAAATTTTTGAATAGTGTTTGTTGTTTTGCATGTAGCAGAGGTCACTCTGGTGGATCCATCTCCTACATGAAAGCAAAGGCTGACATGCTAAGTACATTCCACATACTTCTCTATCCACCCACTCAGTACAGATGCTTCCCTCTTCCCACGCCAGCTTCCAAAACAGTTCATCTGAGAGAAGGAAACAGATGATCTTACGCTGCCACCTAATGGTAAACGTCAGCTTGCTACCATGAGACAGGAAAAGACTTTCTGGAGGCTGAGATGTTTATTTTTAAATGGCTAGTATGGAAACACAGTAGATTTCATCGTTGAATGTGATGGACGTGTGGAAACTTGATCACAGAGATGCATGCAAAAAAATTCTGAAAGCTGCAAAAGAGAGCTGCAGTATAGTCCTAGCTTTATGACATTAAAAATAAAGTAGCACTTATTGCTTGTTAGGTTGATGCATCTGCTGCAGCTGCCACCCTATAATCTCTTAGTAGATTTCTCCTACCACATTCTGCCAGTTCTAAAATACAGTTGCCACTTTGTTTTCATATTTCTAGTGAACCCAGTGCTACTAGGGAGGAATTGCAAGAACCTTGTCTTGTTGCTGTTGGAGAGACCTTTGTTAACACTTTCTGATTTGTCATGTTTAGTCTACACCACTGTCCCTTATGCTGGTCTTTTTGCATGCATTATTAACACAGTACAGCTGGTACAAAGCCAGCTTCAAGACGTCTGACTGGTACCAGACAGAGGGCGGAGTGTACAGCAGCTCTAGCTGGAGCTTGTTTATGCTGGTAGCTATTCAGGATCTGTGTTTATTTAAAGTTGCTCCTTTTGACCTTTTGTAAACTCCTGTAGAACTGGACATCAAGTTACCTCTTGGTGGCTGTATCGTTCTTTGGGATGCACCTTTAATCTGCAATTGCTGAAATCAATCTGAATATGCTGAAATTATTGCTGTAAGATTCTGAAGCCCTGGGAGCAAAACAATTTTTCACAGAAAAATTACTACTTGCTAAACTGTGCTCATTGTCAGGCTTTGTTAATTAGTATCTGTTGCATCCTGTTACTCTTACTTGGTTGCCACTGCTTGGAGGCTGTGATTTACCCACGGAGATTTCCAGCTAATCTCTGGAGAATATAAATGCTGTGTATGGACACAAGTTATGCAGTAGAATCTGTAAGAGCCCATGTATCTTGTAGTGTTAAATTAGGTTTATTACTATTAGGCTATATAGAACCTGAAGTTTGGGCTGATATAAGGAGGGACTTCTACTGATGGGCACTTGTGGCACAAGTGAATTGGTTGTAATCCACAGGTTTTGAATCAAAGTGCATGACCTTTATATGGAAACAAGGACCACTACATCTAATGTTGTATGACTCTATTAACTATACTCAAAATGTGTTTGAGGGAAGTGAAATTGTATAGTGGCTTGCAAACACATGTATTTTTATTATATTTCTCATCAGTATAACCACTATGTGAAATCTCAGTTTCTTTTGTATTTAAAGTAGTTGCTGAAGCATGAATAAGACTACTTAAAAATGTTAACTATAGATCCAATACCAAATCTAGTTCTATTCTAGGTAAAATAGTGTGCCTAGCAGAAAGTACTAGTATGCAAATCCAGCATGTGTACCTTTGCTGAAATTGTAAAATTAGTGTAATACTTAGGGTTGTCAAGGATGGTAAGCTTCTCTCTTCTTTTTCTGAGGTTTTCTGGATTCAATTTGTGATTCCCAGCTTCTTTTATAGTGATTACTTTTTAATAATGATTAAGTATTCTTCATTAAGTGATTATTGTCTAATGACCAAATGAACAGAAAAATTATTTATGGTTTAATTGCATGTGATCTTGGTCTAAGCTTTTGCTGCTGGTTCATCTTCACCCCATAATGTTAAGAAGAATAAACCAGAAATACTTTCTCAAGTCGCATTTGGGCTTGTTTATAAGTAAACGGTAAGCAAGTTTTCATGAGCACAACTTCCAAAAGCTGACTTATTTAATTTACTAATGAAAGTTAATGAAACAAACTTGTGTGTATGTGGAGTCAGTCTCTTTTTAGATGCATCTGGTCTGACACTCTAGAAACACAGTTGCTTTCAGTTTGAGCATTTTAGTGCACACTTCATTTTGAAGACAGCTGTAAAAAGCGTGTATGTAGCAAGCTGTAGCGTATCTGTTGGTGGGAAAACCACTGGTGAAATGTGTGATAAAAATAAGGACACTAAACCATAGAGTATAGCATATTGTTAACATACCTCACACATTCGCATTCATTGTTGTGACTGTGTCTAAAATAGGTCTGCACAGATAAAAGCATTGTTAATTTAGGGTTCTACACCAGTACATCTGCTGGAAAGAGCTCTTAGTAACTTTGCAAGGCAGTCAAACATCAAGCTGAAAAACAATCCCTCCATTTGTGCCCCTCTGTCTGTAGACAGGATTCATTTGCAGTAATTGATTACAAGTTTATCTTGGTCTTTCTATATATTCATATATATATATATATATATATTTGAAGAGCATTTGGTAGTGGTATATTTGAGTGTGTGTGTTTTGTGTGTTATATCTGTCTCTTTTGATTTTGGAAAACATACATGGAAATTCTGAAAATATAAGCAAAATTTTGCTTCTGTATTGATTGCATTTATTTATATAGTGCTTGCACAGAATGTCCAAGTCTCTCCCGAAAACTCCAGTTTGTTTTCTTGGTTTTGTTTTTTAGCATTAAAAAAGCAGCTGTCCACAAGGATGTCACCATGTGTGGATATAATATAAATGCTGTTTTGTACAGTTGTACTGTGTATCACATCCGAAGTACTATCCTTCAAGTTCATGTTCCTACTGGGTACTTTTGACTAATTTGTGGGTAAAATCAAGTATCTTAAATTCCCTTTAAATTAAGAATAGATTGAAAATTTCTTCCTACATCCATCAGCCTTTTCTGCTTATTGTCATTCCTTGTCATTCAAATTTAAGATCATTGAAAATCCTGAATCTCACTACTTATATCTAAAAGTTTTGTTTTAACATTATCACTTTTTCAATGAACACAGGCAAATGTTGGGACCCTCATTTTTTCTTGCTGCATTTGTTTCTCACACTGGTTTGCCTGTATCTCTACTGTTCATATCTGTCATCACTTTTCCTTGCATCTCATTTGTTTTTTTTCCTGGTTTTTAAAAAGTATTGTTACATGCCCCTGCTGTAATCAGGTGCTGCTGATGAAAGACTTCTGTACCATGTCATTATATACGTAGGTCCTTTGTACCTGCTTGTGCTAATGGCCATTTGGATATGAAAAGAAACTTCCAGGAAACAACTCCTCTCTATATAATTGTACTTTTTAATGTGCCCGCCTTTAGATTTGTTTCACTTAATCTGCTGTTTGCTTTTCGTAATAAAAACAGCTTTAACTATCTTGAAACATGTTTAGATTACAGAAGAAAACTAAAACTAACAAATCACTGCTTTTGCATCCATTTAAATGGCTTTCCATCTCTGTTAAATGTAATTCTTATAACCAACTCTGAATTGCTATTCCCACCCAAGTTTGCTCTCAAATGCAAAGTATGGCAGATTTTCATTTGCATATGGTATACTTTGTGTAGAAAAGCTCACCTAACTCGTGAGCAACAGAGAGGGGCTTTTGAATTGGATGTTGTGATGCAAGAATGAAATAGTAGATTTTTGGAATAGATGAGAATATTTCAGTTTAAAGGGACATAAGTCCATCTAGTCCAACTGACTGACCCCTTTGGAGCTGACCCAAAGTGAATTTCTTTGCCACAATTAGTCTCTGAAGATGGGATGCAGCCGGTGGTGGAGATGAGAGGAGGGAGTGCACCTGGTGATGCATTGAATGCATGGTGGAATAAATATGGCCAAGTGTGTGTCTGGACTGAGGGATGAAGGTTGTCATGATTTTATCAAAAATTGCTTTAATTTTTTTTATTACACAGGCACAGTGTAGTTTTTTTTTTGTTACACTGTGAATGGAATACATTTTCTGGATGAGTATCTCAGAAACTACTTAGAGTTTTAAAAATGCTGCTGTATAGAATCTGTTTCCACAGGGAATTGGCTTAAATACATTTGTAACACTGAATAATAACTTAACAGAACCTGCTGACTGTCACTTGAGATAAGCCTGTTTTTCCTTTGTTTTGTGTACAGTGAACAGACAGATCAGTTCTGTTTGGCAAGAGAATTATTTTAACTTAGTATTATACCTTTTTCAGTGCTTGTATATAATGTATCTCCCTTTCGTATTTCTATGTGACTTCTGCTGCTCAGTAATCAATAGACAATAATTGTGTGAGATCATTTACAAGCTGTCAAACTTCTGATGTCCTGCCATTTTAAAGTTAAATAGAAGCATTTTGTACAGACAACATTTCTGTCTTATGTGTAATAGCAAAATCGAAATGGTAATAGTTTTACTTGCATAGATTTCAGTCTCTCCCAGACACGTTTTGTGTATCTGTAATAGCAGATTTAATTTCAAGGTTTCATGTTCCCATCTTATAGGGAAATTATTTAATGTTCATTGTTTGTTTGAGGGTTTTGTGGCTGTTTTAATTGTAAGCTGTTAACAAGGCTATGTTTCACTGAAGAAATGAATATTCATTTTCCAGGGGTAGGTTTCCTCAAAAAGATTTAGAGTCACTGTTTCCTGGGATGAGTGCTGATTTCACAAGTGAAAACTTTTCTGCTGCCTGGTACCTGATTGAGAATCATTCAACAACAAGGTTTGTTGCTCTCATACTAAGTAATTGTTTTAAATGCAAGTAACTGATGGTGTCTCATTATGCAGTAGATGTGTCAATGGTGGTTTGCAATAGAACTGTAGTCACAATTGTCTCTGGTGTTTCTGCATGGCCTGAAACTTGAATCAACCAGTTTGCTTAATCTGCTTCTGAGAAAGACATTGTTTTTAATCAGACCTAATTTATGATGGGGTTTCTTTTTATCCCCATCCCCCAGTGTCAGATGGAAGCTGTCTTTCTTCAAACTTTAGGAATCAAGAAGTTCACTCATGGCCTTGAGAGGAAACTCCAGGTGTTAAGCCATGAACAGAAACACAGGTTATGGGCACTGAACAGATTACTAAAATTGTTAGTATCAATTATTAGTGTATTAATAACTGTGTATTAATGATAAAAATTAGTGTAGTTAATTACATGATATATTTTTGTATGTATAACTGAGTTCCAAAACTTCTATCTGCTTTTATGACTTCTAATACTCTAATAGTGGAAGCCATTTTTAATAGAGAAATTTAGCTTTTTTTGTTGTCTTCAGCTAGATACTTTGATTGGTATTTTAAAGGGAAATACCACTTTACAATTTTTTTTAGTTTTGTTTTCCTACTGGGAGAAAAAGATATGGGTTGCTTCTTGGTTTTGGGGGTGGGAAGATGTCTGGGTTTTGAAGCTCCAGAAATAACCATTACTCTACTTGGGAAATATTTACCTTTCCTCTCAAAATGATGATTTTTTTTTTAAAGGACCAGAACAGAGAATGAACATTATTACCTAATACACATATAGTGAGTGACAGCATCTTTTGAAATCAATTAACTAAAAGGAATTATTCCAAATTAATTCTGTCAGAATCCAATGACTTTTGGCATCATCAAGGTTTTTTAAAAAATTGAAGGGATAATAAAATGATAAAGAGTAAACAACTTTTGATATAGGTCTTCATAAAAAATGTTCTCTATGTTTGGCCCTTGGACTGTTTGCACTTTGTTGTTCATCCATGTGGGCACCAGTGACACTGCCCAGAGAGATGTAGAACAGATCAGGAGTGATTGCAGACTGGGGGCAACAGTGAAGAAAGTGGGTATTCCCTTTTTACGTGTGAAAGGGAAAGCTTCAGGTAATAGAGAGGCATCCCTTAGATTCACAGATGACTGTACCCCTGGTTTCAAAAGCAGCACTGTTGACTTCTGTAGCCAGATCCGTGAACAAAGAACAAAGACTGCTGGTGAGAAATGGAATTCATTTGAAATAGGGGGGTGGGAGAATGGGAGCGTCTTTGCCAGCATGTTTGCACTTCAGTGTCAAAAGTTTCTAATTCAAAATACCAGGGGATGATAACAGCCTGCAGTTAAATGAAGGGACAGAGAACCTGTGGGTTCAGTGATGCCGATAAGAGTGCTGTAGATAGTTACGAAACTAGCTGGAAGTGTCTAACCTCAAGTGCCTTTGAACACTCATGTGCTGTATGAGAAACAAGAACTTCATGTGGAATTAGACAAACATACCTCTGGAATAAAGTAGAACAGCTCGTGTACCTAGCATTTTGGGATGGATAGTAAGAGGCCTCCTGAAAAAGATACCCAGGAAAGAAGAGAGGGACTTGACCTTCATGTGAAGAACAGCTGGAATAAATATATGGGCCCCATTATGGAGCAGGATGGTTGAGATCTTGTTCAGGAGTCTGGCAAGGGTGACATTGCAATGGCATGGGTAAGCGAACAAAATCTTCCTTAAGCAACTTGGGGAAATTTTCAGAGAGCAGACCCTGGTTTTTGTACAAGATTTTAATATCCTTAATATTTACAGGAGGGGCAGCAATCCCAGGATGCTTGTGAGGAGTTCTGGGAATGGCTTCTAATGTAGCTGCATTGTGGGCCTTCAGGGGTGGTACTCTTCTGAATCAGATTCTTTCAGGCAAGGCAGGGGATGTGATAACCAGTGGCAGCCTTGGCTGTAGCAATTGTGAAACAGCTGAGTTCCAGACTCGGGGTGTGGGGAAGGCAAGGAGGAGAGTACACAGTTGGGATTGGAAAGCCGTCCTACAGAAGACAATCCAGTGCTTGTAAAAGTTGATTGCCTAGTGCAAATCGTCTTCTGGGGTGTATCAGCAGCAATGTGTTAGGTAAGATATGGAGATAATTATTCTGCTTGGCATTGTTAAAGCTGCAGGTGAAGTGCTCTGCTCAGCTATGGCCACTGCTTTAAGAAAGATGTGAGAGCTGAGCCACAAGCTCAGAAGTAGATAAATATCAGTGGTTATACAGCTTGAACGAGTTAGGTGCTTTTAGAAAAGCAAAAACATTTTTAGCACTTTGTCTAGTATCAGATTAAGTACTTCATCCTTCTTGCTGAAAAAAATTCTATCAATTTGTGTCTTTGCATGTCAACAGTTTCAAGTAATGATCTCCTACATCCTATGGAATAAAACCTGTTAATTTGTACTTTCAAATTAAATCTGAGTTTATTTGTATATTAACTCAATTTATATTGGTTTATAAAATCCAAATCTTAGTCTTGAAGATCCCAGAGCAGTGTAAAACTCAACAGCAATAAATGCTCAGAGGATAGTTCAGTCATATTTTGAGTCTAATTTTTAGTATATCTTTAAATAAAGAAGCAGCAAAACTGTTTTCTTTGGTTTTCTTTTCCTTCCCAATTCAAAATTTCTAGTCTTAAAATATTCTATATTTTTTTGTATAAAATATATATTTTATAAATATCTGACGCATATAATTTGTGCTGTTTTTCTGGAAACACAGCACTGGTTTAGTTCTTGTCCTCTACGTAACCTTAGCTATTGGAAATGGGAAATGTGTGGCGCGCTGACATTTTGGTTAGCTTATGTCTGTTTTTTTCCTTGAAGGACATTCTTCTTAAGAAATCAGTATAGCATCCTTTTTACTAATTCTTTTAATCTTGGCAATATCCTGTTAAATAGAAATAAATTATTTTGACATACTGTTAGGTCATCAGATAACATGAAACAGTACTTAAAAGGAGAACTGTACAGATTTTTGTTATTTTGAAAATGCTGCTGCTAAGTACTTCTCATATGCCCAAGTGGACCAGTCCAGGTAATGAGTAATGTTATTTCTGTCCAGCAGATGGAAACAGAAAATTAGGCAAAATGGGTGGACATCGTTGGTATAAAAAGAAAAGTGCTTCTAACTGCACTAGTGTGCTTTGTCTCCCAGCAGGTGGTAATAGCCTTCTCCCTGCCTGGGCTAAAATTTGATTTGTTCTCTTAATGTGTCTTTTCATACCAGCTCTTTTTAAAATGGGGAGAATATTGATGGAATTGTCATATGTCTTAGTTTTCTACTTCATTGATTTGTCATCTTACAGAAGTGTAGCACAGGTTTTTGGTTTTGGGAGTGGTTTTTTTTTTTTGTATTAGGGAGATTGTTTTGGCCTGCAGCTAGGAAGAAAGACTTTAAGGATGAAAATTCTTTGCTATATTTGTATTTCTGAGCTTGTTCATGATGTTGATTTTATAGTTAATCAAGTACTATAACTACTGAGGTCATATTATTCAGCAGCAGCAAAAAAAGTATCTACAATTAATGAAGATTTATTCACAGCCTAAGACTTCTCAGTTAAATGGAGCTACTTGCAAAAAATAAAGATGTGAAATAAAATGTAAATTGGCAAAAAATGAGAAATATTAGGAAACTAAGATAAAAAATAAGGCCACCATACCAACAACAATGATGAGTTGGCAGTTCATATTACCCTATGAAGTTTCTTTCGAAAATATTTCAGCATATTGCATACAAAAAATATACCTTCATAAAGCAGGAATTAGTTCAGCTTTTTTTATTATGCATTAATATTGTATTCAATTCAGAACTGTATGTCCAAGCCAACATAAAAATACTGAATTAATTCAGGAACAAAAGTGAGAAAGGATTGTGAGTAAAGCTGCAGAGTTAAACAAATGTCATTATTAAAGAGACTTCCAACAGCTCAGGAGTTAATCTACTGTGTACTGAGTGTAGTGAATTCTACTGTCACCTATTTAAAATAGTACAGACAGTTAAGTAAGAGAAATGTTGCATGTTTAGAAGAAGCATCTTGAGTAGTTTGTATTATAAAGGAGTCTTTTCCATCATAAGTGATAGGAGCCCTTTATTTAGGGTTGAAACTAAAAAACAGATCTTTGGACTAAGAATAAACTCTCATTATTGGAAAGAACACTCATTAGCAATTACTTCACCCTTACTAGTTGTTCTGAAAGTATGTGGCTTTATTTTCCTAGTAGTTTGTTCCGTTTATTTATTAGCTGACCTTATTGTTTGAATGTCTCTGAGGTTTTCTGTTTTGTTTCCAGTTTTGATCAGCTCAAAACGGCTGTTGTGAATTTGAAGAAACAAGCCAATAAGAAAAATGAAGGGAGTCTAGCTTATGTGAAAGGAGGTCTCAGCACATTTTTTGAAGCACAAGATGCTCTGTCAGGTAAAGGTGCTTTGTACTTGCTAAGTACAGTATAAAAGAAACTACTTATGTGCATATATTCTTTAATTTAATACTAAAAATATTGTTTCTCTTCACGGTCTGTAATAAAATTGTATAATGAGCCCAAAATCTATGTTGTGTTAGTCACCAGGTAGAACAGTTGTTTCAGCCCAAACTCTTAGGGACATAAACATTGTTCTGCAAACTTTTATTATTTGATGCTGAGCATAGAATTGTCACAGATGAAAAGTGACTAATGGGAAAACCCTACCGAATACATTGTGTCTGTCTTCAAATATGATTTAAATTTTTTGAGTTGGTTAATTTTGGTTTAGATATTTTTTAATTCTCTTGCTTTGAGAACATTTCTAAAACCTAATTTCTTTTCTAAAGATACGGTTTTTTTGAGGGCAAAAATTTGGACTCTCAATTTTCCCCTTCAGATATCTTAGAAGACATCTTCTAACCCCAGTGGTTATGCTTTGTGAACTGTAGGTCTGCTGCATTGTAGTTGTAGAATGGAGCTACTTGTGAGCAGTTACTAAGTCTCCCTGAATGAGTACAGGGTAACTTTTCATGGGTGGATCACATAGCTGGGAGGTATAACACTTGCTTCTCCAGTTACTTCATACTCCTCCAGGGCTTTTATACTTGCTTTTTAAAACTCATATACATTTAGCTATGTTTGTTTCAAATATGTTACCTTCATTAAGGAAACCCTGAATTACTGATTATTGTGCAGCTTTTTGCATTAGCTTGGACCAGTTAGTTCTGTCTGATTTTAAGCGTACTATCAGACTCTATTACCTATTTAAATTGGTATTAATATTTTAATAAATAAGCAATAGAAAGCATAAAAAGCAGTCCTAAAGTGTTTATTGTATTTTCTTATTTAGAGGCTGTTTACTAAGAAAATAAGATCTCAAATAGACCAGAACCCATCCTTGTTTAGTTTAATTTCTGGAAAAGTAGAATAGCCTTATCAGATCCCCGTGTCTCGGTCTGTTAGCTTGGCTGACAGTTTGACAGTGACTCTGCAGAGGAGATGTTCTACAGGAAGTTTGTTTCGTCAGCTGAAGGGAGCTGTAAACTGAGCTGAGGGGAGCAGGGTTTATCTCAACTTGACCCACTTAACAGTGTCAGGGAGTTCAGCTGGTTCATTTCCTGTAATTCTAATTGCAACCTAGAAAGTAGCATTCCTGAAAGGGTGGCTGTTTATATGTTTGTAGTTAAGATGTACTTTATCCTCATGAGCAAATCTGGTCCCACAGAGAAGTCGTTAAGAAAGTTAGCAAATTAATTTTCTTTCAGTATATTTTTTTTCTGAAATGTTCTTTGCCATGAACCTAAGGCTGCAGTTGCTT
This sequence comes from Regulus satrapa, assembly GCA_013396955.1. Taxonomy (NCBI): domain Eukaryota; kingdom Metazoa; phylum Chordata; class Aves; order Passeriformes; family Regulidae; genus Regulus; species Regulus satrapa. Next base: position 2,209 of record VWZN01021705.1, on the reverse strand, counting down.
CTTAATTAAACAAAAGGAAAAAATAGGGAAGTGGCTACTTCAGTTACAAAAACATGTAAGTATGACATCTCTATTGGCAGGTAGCTAAGATGCTGTAATGTCTTTAAAACACAGATATCATGAACAAATTTGAGGTTTAGATTTGACTCTCTACTTTGCCATGGCAACAGGTTTTTTTGCAATTACAACTACAAACACATTTTTCATGATTTTTCAGGAAGTCTGTACAAAAGATGCACTGCTGGCTATTTACAGCACTGTTCCTCTTTTCCCTTTCCCACTCCTGTTCAGTTATGTGGCCTGTGGAATATCTGCATGACAGGGACCTTGGATTATAATTGGCCTTTTATCTACTACCTTTCTTAATACGTAAGATAGGATAGTGATGCTGAAATGACCTGACTCAAAATGATCCTGATCTGGCCAAAGCCTGGAGTTTTTTATTTGGTTTTGATTTTTTTCTTCCTATAGACTTATTTTTACAATTCTTTCCCTAAGGCTCATTATAGAAAGAGCATGGTAGTGATCAAGGATTAGATTCAGGCTGAATAAGTCTCTGCTGCTGCCATTATGTCTGTTAAATTCATTTTCTCTGAAAGTAAAACAAAATATATCACTTGATCTTTATTCAATTCTGAAACAGACTAGGAATTTGAGAAGCTAAAAACTGATGCTAGTTTGTCTAAACCTGTCCCTTTGATTCAGAGTTTCAAGGAGTTTTGTTAGATATGAATTTAAAGAGATTTTATAGAGCCAAACCAATGTTTCATTAGTGATTCTGTTTGCAAAGTGGATTGATGATTAATTTTCAAATGGTTTTCTCTTATCCAGTTAAATGCTAGTGCATGGTTTTGCTTGGTCGTGTGGCATTGAGATGTTATACCGGGTTTTGCTGTTTTCAGATTGCTCTTTTGTAACAAATCTAAATCATACTTTTGCTTTGCTTTACTCTCATGTATATTTTTTCCCATAGTATGGATTTTTGTTAAACCTGTGGATTTGGGTAAATCAAATTCAAATATATGATGGCTACTTAAATGTTGTGCAGGTGACTGGAAATGTCTGAATAACTGTTTTGAGTTCTCTATTTTATGTGTGTCTATTTTTGTTATCTTCCTCATCCTACTTCAAGTGATAGGATATTGTCTTTGCAGGGTAAAAACAGTCTGCTTTTACAGCTAGTGATTTAAAAGATGATAAACTGTAGACCAAGAGAAAGAATAGAGCCATGGAAATAAATGGGCAATAATAAAAAAGGATGCTGCATTTATTGGATACATATCTGAGAGCACATCAGTTACTTCAGAGTAGCAGTTCCCCTGCATGTGTGCTCCATCTGCTATGGAGCAGGTGCAAGTTAGATTATTTCAAGTTAAGAATTATGATCATGCCTCTGTGTAGTCATCATGAAGCAGCAGCTGATGTGCTCTCTCTCTGCTCACTGTCTAGTTTTCCAAATGAGTCCTGCTATCTGAATACTTGAATCATCTTTGTGCTACCCTTACAGACAAAAACTGAATGAGAAGGATGTGTACTATCATTGCTTCATATTTTGTCCTTACTTTTATAGGCCTTTTCAGCATTCAAAATGAAAAAAAAAATAGTTGTGCTAAATTAGGCATTCTAAAAAATAGCCATGCTAAATTTAATTTAATTTAATTTTGCTTGTTAAAAACTTGTGTTCTGATCTTTCAGCACTAGATAAAAAGAGAGATCACTAGATTAAAATGAGAAATGTATTCTGAGAGAAAAATCACCTGACAAATGGGTGCCATAAAGTATCTGAGTGGTGGTAGATAGTTTAGTCTGGGGTGAATGCTTCCTCTTCATGCAGTTGTTATTGTCAGTTTTTGTAGCAGAGCTATTTTTACCTTAATGCAACTTTGTAAAAGCAAACGTTAACACAATTGATAAAAGACTCAAACTTTCCTTTCATGAAGATCCTAGCATGGCATTGTATAGGGAGTTGGGTTCTTTTTTTTGTTTCAAGCAAGAGAAAATCTGATTAGAAAATGTGAGAAACAGGAGGAATTGTCACAGGCCATAGTGAAAATTCTCTGCCCAAGCCTGTACCTGCTTTTATGCTGACTCCTCATGTAGCTTCTTCATCAGTTAGTGTTTTAGAGATGTGAGCTAATTACTCACAGAATTTCTCCAAAGAGATGCAATTTTGGCAGCTTATAGTTATTGTGTGGCCATCATATTTTAT
>VWZN01021701.1:73505-90741 GCA_013396955.1 Regulus satrapa | reverse complement strand
TATTGGGACACACTTATAACAGACAAAAGTATGAACAAGAGCTCCCAGTAATGAACTATTCATCTTAAGACAAACAGATTTTAAATATGCAGGTGGCGTATCATGAAACAAATCACACACAATGAGGTGCACATGAAAAATCTGCTAATTGCAATTTTGGTCACCAAGAATTAGATACTGTAATTTTTTTGAACTCATTACAGATCTCCCCTCAGCAATGGTGGAACTTCACTGAACAGATGGAAACTGTACGTAGTCCAAAATTGTTGCAATGTTGCCATTGCTATTCTCTTTCAAAATGTACTTCAGTTTATACAGAACATAGAGACCACATATAAATGTTTTCTTTCACCTCTGCAATTTGGCATAGCTTATTTCCTTGCTCAGCTGCAAAAATGCTCATTACTTCAGAGTACTGTTGAATGGATTGGTTATCATCAGTATTACATGGAGATAATAATCTACTGCTTCCAATGGGCAACTATACAATGTTTAAGAGGGCCATTGCTCAAAATTTGGTTTCAGTCTTTGTGTTGTTCTGCTTTTGAAACAACCTGAAGATTATACAAAAAACATGGTTTGGGAAAGGGTTAGACTTAGGGTAAACAGAGAATATGATCTGATTTAAGACTATTGAAAGCAGGTGAAAGATAACCACAGTCTTCAATGGCCTTAACAATGTGCTGACATTGTATAACATAGAAATTGGTTATCATGTTATTGAAGACATGCTCCTCTTTCTCCTGATATTTAAGCAAGTTTGGCTTTTTGTTATTGCATGACAGCAGCAGCACAGATAAACACTTGGTAAGGCTGTTGCTACTCAAAAAGGCAAATCTAGATGTGGAAATTCTATGAGAAATGGAAGTAGGATGGAAGGTAGAAAACAGAATAAAAAGCACTAAATGTCCATGTAGGTAAAATATAAATTTGCCTCACATAAAAATAGCTATGTATCACCTATTTTCCAATTCTGTCAGAATTTTATTGAAACCTGAAAGAGGTGTATCCTGAAAGTATGACAAGAATTGTAAGAAAAAAGTGGAAATCACAAAAAGTTACTATTTTCTCTATCAATTCCAGTTACCAAGAGAATTTGGTTATTTCAGAATTATTAAATGTCTTACCAATACAAATATAATACCCTGGAAACAAGAACCAAATAACATCTATAGAGGAAGCATCCAGCATGCAGATTTGGTCTGCCTAATGATTCAAGATAACCACAATTTATATCAACTCATATAACTATTTCAAGCTAAAAGGGAAAAGGTTCTATTCATTCTGTTTATTTCAGTGGCAAAAAAAGATTAGTTTAAAATTGTTTGTTTCCTCTTTCATATGACAGGAAGATAACACAGACTACATGGGCACTGACTGTGTAAACAAAAATAATTTTTAAGTATTGTAAATATATCAACACAGAAATTATGCCATGATTTTCTCCTTGGCAAGGCAGCCAGCACAACATAAACCTCATCCGAATCTAACAATTACAATTTTTTTTTCCAATTTGTGATAAAACCAACCTTAATAAAAGTTCCATCTTGCATGGCTACATATAAATGCCATTATGTAAAACCAGAAAGTTAGTGAGGTTCCCTCTGCATCTATGGCACAAAAAATATAAGCCTTTATTCAGAACTTTACAGAATTAATGCAGCTGAATGATAGCCTCAGGCTGACCCAGAAGAAACAAACAAACAACAACAACAAAAACCCCTAACGTTAAATCAGTTTGTTTGAATTCTGTAAAAACTACTATAATGGGATATGCAGTGTGGTGAACATTTAGGAAATTATGGACTTTTCAGATTCTGCAAGATAAGGAACAGTCAGATTAGAATTACTGGAACTCATGACACTGGAACAGCACTGAGCAATAAAGGCCTTTGTTTTACATTTCCATTCCAATAAAAATGTCTGGAATTGATTAAAAAATGCTAAATAACACATAGCAGCATGCTAACAGTTCATGTAAGAGCATTTTTGTCTGGCATCCTTGGGCACTTTCATTCCCTATTCCTATATACTACTGTCCTGTAAAAATGAGTACAACATAGACATTAAAATTAAAATATTATCTTTTAACAGATACCATAATTCAAAAGTCTCATGAAAGAAAATTCCTTCTAGATAACAGCTTCTACAAAAGCAGTACTGACAGAATTCAGTGCCTAAATAAATGGATTTAGAGTCTGAAAATGAACTCATAGATGCAGCAGATCATAAAACTATAGTGATTTATTTTGCTATAAGCATATTTTTTGGTATTCTATATAATGTATTTCTATTAAAATGGATCTTCTTCCATGATTTACTTTCACTTGCTGTTATCTTATAACATTCAGTTAAGAGGCATAATAATACACAACTCTGTTTCTTGTCTTTCATTTGGATCACAGTGATGAATTCAGCACTTGGACTAAGTGATTACCACCTTACTCCTGACCTCACTTACTGAGAGTAAGTTTCAGTGAATCCAAATGCTGCAGGAAACTCAGGCAAAAACAAAGTTCTAGCAGGTAGAAGATGGTATGTGGGGTAGAGAGCAGACTGGTTGAAGCCTGGAAGCTGATAAGTGAGAATGTATGGTTGTGAGCTGTCTCTGGCTGCTCTGGACATGTCACCTCCACCCAAACTTACTAACTATCTGGGAAAACACTTTCTATTTTCTTCAAAGCCAATCGTGCCCAAACAACTGAGTGGATCTGGACTGAACTTCCTCTGTGACTTCACTTTAAAACAAGGAACACAGCTTTTTCTCAAACTTTTAGAAGACTAAGCAGACTAAGGGCTTAGAGTCTTGCAAAAGATAGAACAAGGGAGGAGAAAGAACTTTTGATTCTCAATTTTAGTATCAACTTAATGATCTCCTAAAAGAAAATGAGGTTATTCTAAATATTTAATAAAGTAGAATTTAGTATTAATAACTTTCTCTTCTTGGATGATTTTCCAAAGTAAAAAAAATGAACAAATGTAGGATTTGATTAGATTACTTCTATAAAAGATAGATGAAACAGTAAAATATCCAATATGATAATTCAATATAAAAAAGGAAAATGAATACATTAATTTTGAGTATTTTCCTGAAAAACTTTTTACAGAATAATTAGTTTAGCTATATAATTTCCTGTCTTAACTACGTTATATAACAGGAGACATTTGGATGTCCACAAAGAACCTGGTGAAAGTTCAGAGAGAAATTCTTATGTTTTCAGTACAAAATTTAAAGAGAACAGGAAGAGAACATAGTTGTTACATTCACTAACAGATGGTAAGAAAATATAGGCAAAGAGGAAATCAACTTGCACAACTTTGTAGCAGCAGCATCAGAAACTGAAGATGTGCAGCTGAATCTCATAACGCAACTTGCAGCAGATGTATTTGCACAATGCTCCAGTGACAGTATCATATCTACAGTGCTGTTATACTTGGCTGTATACAAGTGGAAAGAGAATGTAAACTGTTTCAAAGTCTAAGGGCAGATAAAAGGGAATATTGTGCCTTTCAGTAAGCCTATATCCAACAAATACCCAATTACAGTGGCAAAGAAATGTTAGAATATATTACCCTGTGTTTTTACAAAAAGTATTAGAAACTCCTTAATAACTACAAATGTTCAGAAATACTTAGGGATTTCTAAATATTAAAATTTAGAAATTTCTCTAAATCTAAATTTATTTTTAAAATAAAAGCCTTCCTAAATTCACTAATGACACTTAGACTACACAGCAACATTAATACAAATCTGAGACAAAGTAAACTGCTTAGTAGTTTTATTATTAGCTTCTAGTGGTATTTTAGTGCAACTTGTATCCAGGTCTTGACTTAAATCAGACTTAATTGAGCAGCAATGTAAAGGACAAGCATCAAATGTGTGAAGAATGTAGAACCCTTACTGTCCCTGCTCTGGCAGTCAGTGTTCTTAACAGGAAGAAGAAATAACTGCTTTTACTGTCACCTGTACACTCTGTTGCAAAATTACACAACCATTTTCCAAGGGTGTGCACTCTACTTTTCCAGAATTTAGATTCCTGTGTTATGAACTGGTGTTCACAGGTCTGTGTTACCTTCAAACTATTTTTCAGTAGTTATTTTAAAACTGTGGTAAGACAAAATATGTGTCTTCTGTGTAGTCCAGAAATAGGAGCTAAATGAAAAAATCCACTCCAGTTCTTACTTTCTTTAAAAGACACTTAAAAAGAATGCTAGTGTTGCAGCATCAAATTAATTGGGTGGGGGTAAATCAACCTAACCACAAACCCAAAGCACACAGATGTAGGAATGGAATGCAGAGTGCTAGCAGTAGGGATTTTTTTTTTTTTTTAAATTCCAAATGTATTCAGCAGATAAGGAGTACTGAATTAAAAGAGGCTAATAACATATAATAACAATAGGAAATGATGTTTGCATACATATTGACAATTCTCAGTGATAAGTAAGAGCTGAATATGTATTAGGTTTGACAAAGTGTTGGAGATTAGGATTGCTCCTTTTGTTTTCTTTCTCTAAAATAATTTTCTCCCATATGTTGCTAAGAGACAATAACGACCAGTACTTAAGTGAGATAAAAGAAGTTGCCATGGTTCAGGGGAAGGTTGCAGACAGCTGGATGGCTATTTTCTTAGCTGAAGGGGTTTCTCTCAGAGACACAAAGATACCCCGAGTTTCGGGCTGGGGAAAGGGGCTGGGCATAGGTCCTAGCTCTGTCTTGCAGAGATACAAATCTTCGTTGAGAACCTGTGAGACAAAGAGAGACAGTCAACGAGTGCTTATCTGACAGCTAGGATTAATTCCCACACTGCTCCAACACACTGAGGGGGAAACAGGCTGCAATAAGTGTTGGGAGAATGTGCCACCGCTGTCAGGCTCTATCTCCTACTGTCTTCTCCTACCATCGGTGAATCTCCTGCTTGTGGGAGCAGCCGTTGCACTGGAACCTTATTAACTAAAAAAGAACTCTTCACCATCTGCTCGGGTGCCTCAAGGAAACTCTGGGACCCTGAGCTCCTTACCCCTCTCTAAGAGAAACTCTTCTGGCCCTCTTCCGGAGCTAGGCTGCTGCTGCCCAGACCCCACTCCTTCTCTGCCACTGTTCCGAGGTTTCTTTGCTACACTATAGCCAAGCACCCCCTGCCTGACCGGAGGCCCCACAACTGCCCCACAGCTGCCCAGTTTCTGCTACCTCTTGCTGCTCCGGATGAGCCCACCCTGCCATTCCAGCTGCTGGTCCAAGGCTTCTGCGGCAGCCCACCCTTGCCCTCCGGCCCACCCGCCATTACCAGGTGAGAGAGACATGACTAAACGGGCACTACAGCGCCCCCTGCAGCTGCGGGGGAATCATCGCACCTGCCCTGCCTGGCCAGGAGCCAGCAGGGCCCCTGCCGGCTATGACCAGCAAAGGGGTCGTATTACACCAAAGGGGAAAGTGGTTAAAGAGTGGGAAGAGACTTTATTGTTTTTCCTTTTTGTTCACTGTTGCTGCCATTGTTGTTGTTTGCTTGTCTTATTATACATACACACATTAGTAAAGAAATGTTATTATTTTACCCATATCTTTGCCTAAAAGCCCCTTAATTTCAAAGTTAATAATTCAGAGGAAAAGGGGTCATTTTTTCCATTCCAAGGGAGGTTCCTGCCTTCTTTGGCAGACACCTGTCTTTCAAACCAAGACATAAAGGTACAAGCAAAGGAAAGTAGGATTATATATTAATGTATACATATATGTATGTGCTCCTTGCAATCACCATGTGAAATTTCTTAACATTACTACCATAATGTGAAAATTGAAATGGGCTTCCACTATCTAATTCAGTCCATTTTCTGAAAGTTCCATTTTCATTCACAGTATTTCAGTCAGCTATGGCTAGATTGAAAGTGAGGAAACTAGATTCTAGTATCAACTTTCAAAATACAACAACCTAATTAGAAACAAGCAGAAATTAATCTACTACATGTACTACTCTTGGGCTTTTCTGGAATGGTACTCCTTTATGGTTGCGTCCATCTTCATCAACTCAGAAATTGCATCTACTGCTTTTCAAATACTCATAGAGAAGGGGTTGTGCTACCTGAAGTATGATATCTGAGTGTGAGATTGGGGAAAATAGTAAGCAGTACCTTCAGAAAAGGTTTTGGCAAAGGTTTCACTTGTCACACATCACATTCAGACATGCTAGTGGGAATGTATTATTGAGGATCCCACTAACAGCTGGATAATTGGACATCAACCATGTGGTTGTCCTCAGGAGGCAGCACCACAGGTATCAAAGAAGGAGAAAACCAAGAAACTAAGAAAAATCATGAGATGGAACCGAGTGAGCCAAGTATAGATAACTTGTTAGGAGTAAGAGGAGAAGCTACAGCTAGGTGATATTTTAGGAAAAGCAACAAGATCTTTATTTGGAAACACCAAAATGAATGATAATGATTGATTAGGAAGTATGTGTGAAATCTAGCAGATTATATTAAAGGAAGATACACAAGCTCAATGAGTCAGTATGTATTAACAGGGGAGAAAAGGAAAGGAAAAACAATGGCCACAAGCATATGATCTGAATTTAGAAGATGATTCTGATCTTTGACAGCAACAGGACAAGGGGTGAATTCATTGCAAACCTACTAGGAATCAACAGAAGTTTTTCTTCAGAAGTGAAATAAAATAAAGCAAAATTCCAAACTGAGGGAATTGAGAGATGTAAGCTAAAAGTAAATAACAAGGACATGGCTCAAGGTAACATGTTTCCAACCCTATTTAAAATTCCTTAAAAGCCTGATAAGTTCAAAAGAAATAAGCTGTCTGGCACAGGTTGGAATGCAAGTAAGTAAAGCACTACAGGAATAAAAAGGGAATTCAGTTAGAACTCCAATACAATATATCACTCCATGAGAACTGAGCACATGGAGAGAGCTGACAAGTTTATTAATCAAAGTAAATGATATAAATGAATCTGAAAATACTTGGACATTTTTATGGTGAGAAATAGAAAAGGGTACATTAGGATACATTAGATATAAATCAGACAGAAGGGGATATAGTAAACTTAAAGAAGAACCTTCTTGGTTCAGATGTACTTTTCCAGTTCAGAAATTCCTTTTTTACCATACCAGTGATTAAATGAAACCAAATTCTTACATGTTAAGTGTCTCCTAAGTACCATAATCATTGTTCCAGAAGTTATTAGGCATAGTTGCGTGCAGAAATGCTCAACAATTTCCCTTTCCTTCTGGCCACAAACCAATCCTGTATTCATTGCCTGACAACATAAAATGTAACATTAAGAGCAGAACTCATAAGATCCAAAAGCAATAGTTTATTCTCATCTGACTTGTACAAAAAAGTCCAAGCAAGCTGAATATATTTTTCAGTACTGTCAGAACTAGTCATCCCAGCAGTATAATGGAATAGCCCAGACACATACAGCNCATAATTACTTCTTTAAGCGGAACAAGACAACATTTATCCTGCATAAACCTTGAATCATGATCAGTTGGAGATATTAGAAGCTGCTGGAGGGGCTAGAACATAGTCATTCCAGATAATAGGTCTTCTATTGTTTAAAGGAGAGGTATACACTCCAAAATCTAACATATCTTTGGTATTTACATCTCCTGCACTTTACCCTTTTACTTCATACTTTTACTTTATACTTTTACTCTTCCTAAATAACCCCACAGGACTCAGAGTATTGCTAGCCACTAAATCTAAGGGATTAACAGTGCATCATGCACTCTAACAGCTAGCCTGACTGAAGGATGTAGAATTCTTCTATCTCTCTAATTAGTTGGAAACTAAAAGCAAAGTAAATTCTCACTGCTCTAGTGTGGCAGGGATGTACCTCAGAAGAAACACAGGCTAGATATTGTATCAACATTTGCATCTTGTCTACCTTCACTGTATGAACCACATAGGCCTTACCACATACATTAAGTTCTTACATATCTGCTGTACCAGCTTTAGCAATGGTTGACAGCATGTAGTTCAAAAGAAGGTGAAGAAAAAACACTCCCATACTTTCTGATATACTCTGAATATTTTTTTGTACACAAAGTTTAAATTTCTTTCTTCTTCCTGTTGGAAATACAGTAAGGAGTATAAAAAAATAAGCTCGACAGCTGCAACAATCTATCCTTGCTTCATACAGGCACAGGACTTAAATTATTCAAAACTAAAAACTAAAAATACAAAACCCAAATATTGTTAAGCTGGAAAAATGAAGCATATTATTTTATTCTCAATTCCCTTTGTTTCAAGCTGTTTCTCATTACAGTATTAGTCTGACAGCCCTAAAATCTGAAAACTTCTGTTCATCCAAAATATTAGCAGGGAGAGCCTAACTTACTACTTTCTCTTGCCCATAAGCTTCAGATATGACAGGGAGAAAAAATCTCTGTCAGCCAAAAGTGGAGTACTCAGCTTCAAAACTAGGCAAATAACCATTTTTCATCCCTTAAACAGCAAATCAAATGTGTTTATTATGCAGATGGCTAATGGGAGATTACCAGCAATGGTAATCAATACCAGCAAAGTCAACCAGCAAAAGCAATACTTTGAAATTTATGTGGTTTTCAAAAAATGGCCTGATTTCCAAAACCTAGAAGCATGCATGCCTTACCCAGGCTTCCAAGACTCTGCCACTACTTCTGCAGTGACAAATACCAGTAAAGACTATTGTAAGTCTACAGGCGTTGCCACATAAGGCAGACTTGGCTCTGGGATGTTTTTGAGAATCAGGGAGAATTCTCCATAACAATAGAGATGTTTGTAGAATTTAGCCAATGTATGCTAAGTGTCTTATCAATGTACCTTGGATATTTTGGACAGAGACATTGCTAGCTGCACGATCAGCTGCTGCCTGCCTGTCTGCATGTATTGCTTTCTACTCTTCATATAGATCTTAATAAATAATCATATTTAGCCTTCTGATTGATGGAGTCTATATAGATCAATTGCCTGACACAGCATGAACTCTCCATCTACATACAGGGAACACGTTTTAACTTGTACTCTTGCCCTCCCAAATTCCCCATATAAAAACTATCAAAGCATAACCATGCCTTGGTTCCATTCTCTACATACCAGTCACTTTTACTTTATATCTAAACAATTTTCCACAAAACATTCAAAAAATAGAATATTGACTTTAGTTTTGCCTAGTGACATAAATCATCTTTTTAGCACTACCTTAAGAGACACAGAAATAATAATTAAAAAAAAATCTCAAATTATTCTTACCACATCCTACATGGCAGTATCAATATAACTTGTATAAAAATAAAATAGATAATCAATAGGGAAATTATGTACCAATACACAAAAGAGGAATTTCAAAGAGCTATTCATGCAATACTCAAAACAAAGAACTGAAGTTCAGCAAGATTTTATCTATTATTATATCCAAGCAAAAAATTGATAAGATTTTCAAAAAGATACTTTTTCTCTGTGTTTTCTGAAGGATGGTGACAGAGCCAGGCAGAAAACCTTGGGCTATAAGTAAAAATCAGATAACATATTAAGTACAAACCTTCAAATATCTGATCTTCACTCACTGCAACTTACCAGCTTCTACCCTCTGTTTCTCAAGACAGCTGCATTCACATTTGGCAAGGCACATAAAAAATTTCATCCTATACAAGTGATGAAGACAATTAACTTCTCTAAGTCAAAGACCCACTCATTTCAATGACCTGCAAGGTTCTTGGAAAGTATTAGAATGATGCTCACTGTGCTGTGCTTCAGGATCTGAGCTGTTTCAAGGAGGGTCTCAAACAGGCAATTGCAGAAGGAAAGTTTCTGCATGGAGAAACAGCACAATGTCATGGTGCATACTTAGCTTATATATGAATTCTCAGACTATTTTTTTCTAAACTTTCAATTTCAGATTTGGTTGCTCTTTATCTATTTCTTTTCACCACCATCACTCCCCCTATTAGCATGGTAAATTATTCAAATAAACCCTGAACAAAAATTTGAGAATAGACTCCTTTACTGTTCAATGTCTGGTAACTATATGCATATATAACTATGTTATTTAGTATTCTTCAATCCCTTACTGATTTCTGTAAGACTTCCAGAAATTATGGAACCATCTTGAAGGACAAACAGCAAATCTAATATTGGTGTTTGAGATGGGCTAATGACTTGACAAAAATATTGCATGATATTGTCAGTTCCCTAATTTGAAGGGCATAATTTTCACTGCCTCACACACAAAAATACATTTACTTCTTCACTCTTCATGATCCAAAACACTCTCTTACAGACACGTTTCTAAGATGTTAGTAGATCATTGCAAGAAGATGAGCAAAAGGCTCCACCTTCTCCACACAGCTGTATAAATGTTGCTCACAGTAACTTCTTATCAGAAATGTGGGGCTCATTTATTTCTTCCCAAGTCTAGAAATCAGAAGGAGAAATTAGCCTCAGATCCTCTTTACTGCCTACACCAACACAAAGAATAGTGAAATTAATTTGGAGGTTTATCACATATGTACTGCATTCCTCCACTTGTACCCATAGTGGCACTAACTTGATCTCTCTTAACAAGTTTTACAAGTTTATCTTAATGTTCACTATTAGAATAAATATTTCTGCTAGCTAAGTAATTTTGTACAATAGTTAATGAACACAAGCATTGTGAAAAATGAAGCCAGAGTTTTTAATGTAAGATATTATTTCCCTCTAGCTTCACTTAAAAGACAGTAACAACAAACCCAAAATTAGCTATCTCACTGTCATTGATGGAGGTGGATGCCAAAATAGCGGGAAGGAGGAGAGTATAGAGAGTAGACAGGAGAATGCAAAACTCTCAATTTTAAAGCCTGTTTCAGGTCATGTGAAGCTGGCAGTGATTTTGGTAAATCCCTCTAGTACTTCAGTGAAAAAATCACAGCAGGCAGCTCGGTACAGCATCGAAGGCTGCCCTTTCTTGGAGTTTGTTTGTTTTGGCAGCATATTGCCATACATGCAACATCTGTCCATTTCCACAGATTGTTGCCGTACATTCAGTTGAACTAAAACAGTTTAAAAAACCAACAAAAGGTAAGGTTCAAAAAGCAACAAATATCCAGGGGTCTTGGAATTCTGCAGGTGTAGGACTCCTGATTCTGGCTAGCTAATCCTGCTGCAGAAAACACTGCATTCATTTTCAGAGTCTGCACATCTGCCTAGTTACATCCAACTAGCATCCAAATTTCAAAAGCTTGAAAATCAAAGATTTTTTAAAACTAATTTGTACAACCTGGTCCCTGACCTTGCATAATAAATGAGCCAGGGGAAAAAAGGAGCAATCATCATTCAATAAAACTGTATTATTATTAACACTGCAGTGTAAGTACTAGTGGGGCACACCCACAACACTGTCTTCAGATTGTATGTGTAAGGATAAATTCCCAAAATTCCCTTTTTCTGTGACTGCTATGCTTTTTCTCCAAAAAATATATCTGAACAGTGCAAGTGTCAGCTCAGGTAGAAACCTCTTCCTCATGTGTTGGAAATCTGAGGCACCATGTAGATGTCACCCAGCATGTTTTAGGAAAACCATATGAGGTTAAGCACTACAAATCTGGGACTCTATATTGCTGCTTGTTTTAATAATTTTCACTGTATCTGGTGGGTTTTGCCAGGAATATATTTGAGCTTGGTAGTTAAAATAAAAATTGTTTGGTTTTGGTTTTGTTTTTTTTTTTTTTTTTAATTGCTCCAGAAAGCTCTCAATTTCAGTAGATAAAATTGGTAACTAGTGAAAGGGGAATCAGGATTATCTCAGTTTACTCAGGGAGGATGTAACTCATAGCTCTATGTTCATTAATATTCGCGCCAGTTCCAACCCAGCTAGCTCCTAGCGCCGCATCAAGAAGTGGGCTGCCCCAGAAATCAGTATCTAGGATGCAGTTTGCTTGCCCCCAGAAGTCGATATCTAGGGTGCAGCTTGCTTGGGTAGAGGGGCTCTACAACACAAGATGTCAGTGCACCGACGGCAGGGGCAAGAACGAGAGAGAGGATCAAGCAACGGGCTGTAGAGAGCTTTTTATATGGGGGAGGTCCCAGGGGAGGGTACAACTCCTTGACCAATTGGGGAGACTTTGGGGAGGAGGAAAAGGAAGGTTCTACAATGAGGGAAGCAGGGGGAGGAGAAAGGGTCACATGGGCCAATGGGGTGTCAAGGAACGGGGAATTGGCAGGGAAGTGTGCAGATTAAGAGGTTGGTATAAGAGAGGATTGACAACCAAATGGGAAGAGGGATGGGGAACATTCTGCAGAAAGGTGTAGGTTTACAACAAGATGGACAAATCAGTGAGAAAGTGCAACTTAATCATACACAGGGGGGTTTGGAACAAACCATTAGGAGAACCATAATATTTAAATCTAAAGGGATAAAAATACAGAAAAGCACACTGCAACAAGGTTATAAAAAAAAAAAAAAAACAAAAAAAACAACAACAACAAAAACTAGAATCCAGAAAAACACCAGAAACAAGACCATGCCTAAGGAAAAACTTCTTTTCTCAAACTAGTTCTTCTCATAATAAAGAAGTTACACTGGTAATGGAAGCACAAGTTTGATCTAACCAAAAGATTTGCCTGAGCTTCACTAAGAAAGTTGACTGCCTTCCATGTACTATTTAAGATACTTTGGCACATATTTAATATTTCTTAGAATCACTGAAAATAAAAGTGTTCTCATGATGCTGAAGTAACCATTCATATTAAGAAAAACAAAAGGTGGATTTTTTTCAGTTGTACAGTAAAGGAGTTAAAAACAGGAAATCATGTAAGCATGGATAGCATGAAAATTTATGCTGTGCTTTACGGTTCCTATAATAAAGGAAAGAAGCCCCAGCATGTCTTTTACACTGTAAACACTTCTTCAGGGTTAGTCACTCTTACTAGTACAAAAATATATTTGACAGAAAAAAAAAAATTAAAATTACATACTTCAAGTTTTGAAGTGCTTGTTATAAATATTAATCAGATTGATCAAGTGTTAACTAAGTGATGAATTCAGGCTAAAAGAAAATTATTTTAACAGCCTTTGGTCAGATGCAGTATGCTCTACCAATTGAGATATAAACCAAACAGGCTCAGCAGAGGAAATGTGTTTTGCTCTTTTGGTCCTAAACTCTTGGGTGAACATGTTTCTACACACTTAATACCATAATCATTATCTTAAGTTAGAAGAAAAACAAATAATACTTTAATTCACAGGAAATTTATTAGCCAATGGCATTTTAGGAGTTTTCTACAAAATAGTACTCAGACTAAAGAGAAATTTTAAAAATAAATTAAAAGAAAATTAAACAAAAAAAGGCAAAAAATACACTAGATTAAAAGTGTATTAAAATAATTTAATCACTACAGTTCAACTACTAATGTTAAAAGACTCAAAACATTTCAAAACTTCCTAAATTTCATTGTGGTTCTTAGATCAAAAAAACAGGATTCCAATCCTTAAATGCAGGTGTTGTCCATCATGCTTCTAAGCAAACTTAACACCAAGACACCTTTTCATCCTGCTGGCACTAACACTTCTTTCTTAAAAAACAGGATTCCAATCCTTAAATGCAGGTGTTGTCCATCATGCTTCTAAGCAAACTTAACACCAAGACACCTTTTCATCCTGCTGGCACTAACACTTCCTTCTTCACTTGAAAATGGAAAAGAGATAACAAGAAATTCTGCCCACTGCAACATGAGAAATGTGGCTCTTCATTAGTCAAAGACCTGACAATTCCATTTCAAAATACCTACTTTCATGGTTAATGCTAGTCGTACTTTAAAACTGACAAGAAATTGATTAATATGAAACTAGCTTTTACTGTATTTCACTGTTGTTAGTTTTCACAGACAAGTTTATCAAGCATAACTATCTGTCACAGCCTCCGTCAAGTGCTTGGATATCTAAATTTAACTACTTCACTTAGAAGCACATCCCTATAAAATTAAGTGTAGAAATCTAACAATAGGCTGTAAAATGTGTACTCTGAAGCTTCCAATCAACAGAATTTTAAATTAAACTGACATACAAAGTCAGGGCTCTCATTTAAGTATACCCCAAAGAGCAAGACTGCAAAAGTGCAGCCGGGATAGAAGGTATACTACTTGAGTGAAATCCTTAGCTATTAAAAAGCCATCGAAGAAAACATTGTTTGCCACTAGATCCTATTCTCTAATAGGTATTCAAGAGAAAAAAACCCCCTGCCTTTACTTGTAAATTTATGTCATAATAAAAATACATTTCATAAATGACTTTAATATGTTTTTGAAATTTTTGGGTAAGATTCCATACTATTGATACAGCTGGAAATAAAATGTAGGACAAGCCTGCAGCTTGAAAAAAATACCTGTTCATGTAAAAATGTTTTTCTTGTGGTGTTTATGAAGTTGCAATCTCCTTCCTACACAACTGAACTGGGAAAATTTTCAAGTACACTTCAACAATACATCCAATTTGAAGACAACATTCAGCTTTTTAAAGAAAAATCTCTTTTGATCACTCTTCTTTTAAGTTTTAGTGTTTCCTTCATCTTTGAACATTTTCATTTCAGTGGACATTTTTCAACATGTAAAAGGGAAGACAACTTTGCCTGAATCCTCAAGGTTTTTTGTTTTGTTTTTAAAAAAGAAAGATATAAAAGATCATCCCTATTGCTCTTCAGTAGGAACAACTTTCTATGTATTAACTGATATATTAATTGTAGGTAGAAAACTATAATAAATAAGGAAAGGAAGAGCAAAATGCAAGCAAGATTTATGGATAGAAGAGCTATATTATTTAAAACTGTGAATGAACTGTCTATTCTTGTCTACTGCTATTTTATACTGAAAATATATTAATTTAGAATGTTTTGGACTGAAGGAGAAGCAAATCTTGTGTACCTTGCAAAAAACCAGAACAAATCTTTAGTGTAAACATATTCTCCTACAATGGTTCTATACTCTGTAACCCTCCCAGCAAAGCCCATCCATCTGACCACTTCCTAATCAGTCGTCTGACAGAAGCCTAAAGCAGGAGTTGGAATTTCCTTTCTTAGTAAAGGAACAGATGGGATATTGCCATAACTAACTGAAGTGTAATGAACTTATTTCTTTTCCCTACTCTTGCTGTCTCTGGTGAATATTTCAAGAAGCATAGTTGGATTTAAAACCAGGATAGATCATTAGGGCAATGACATCATCTGTAGGTCAATTTTTGAGGAGGCTAAACCAGATTTTATTATGAACAGGAAAAAATGTTACTGTCAAGCTTTTTCGAACTGGCAGCTGAATACATATCATTAAGAACAAGGTTGGGGTTTTTTTTTCACTAATCTAGCCTTTAAAAGGTAATAAGCCTCCTCATATGGGGGTTACTTTTTGACAAAGAAATTAACATATCAGTTGTGTGTCATAAATTATATGCATGTATACATACTGTGTTTGGAGGACATCTGTAGTCATAGGAACTCAAAAAATGGATTGCAAGGAAGTGGAATAGAAAGGATTTCAGTCTTAGAGTACAATCTACATTTTATTCACATGAATAGTAATCTTCAGTTTGATTTGAAGAGAAGTTGCATTCTAGCCAAAAGGAGCTATAGATAGCAATCTCTAAGCGCATGTATTTGTTACAGTTGGCCATATTTGTGCCCATCTAAAGACTTATTTCAGTTGCATCAGTGCATAAGTATTGTTACTTGCATGTCATATAAACTTATATGAGTCACTTTTATTGATTTAAATTTTGACTGTAATACTTTTTTGCATACATTTTCACCATGAATAGTAGGAACAGTACTGCAAGCAGGCATTCATATATTTCTTCCATCAGCATTAGGTATTTGCTTGAGCAAGGAGGTTGAACTACATGACCTCTTGTGGACCCTTGCAACCTCAGCCATTCTACGCTTTTGGAATTCTGTGAATTACTGATATATTTAACTATATACTTACATATTTTAACCAATGTTCTTAATGCGGTAATTACAGGAATCACTCAATTTTATGATCAGTTGGTAAATTTAGAAATGCACATGTTTAAGTATCTGCCTGTGTAAAACTTCATAGGCACAGATTCCAGATTTTGGAAATGAGGTATACAAATCATGTGTTCCAAAAGGTAAGCAAGGTACAGCCATCAAACTACCAGAGATAATTACAAATAATTCCCTGTTTTACCCTACCCCTTCAATCTTCAATATTACACAGAGTGCAACTTAATCTGAAAGGTTCTGGCACACTGAATGATGAGACTCCATCAGAAAATGATCTCCAATACAACAGATAATTAGTTGGAAAAGAAACTATAGATATTGGAATGATGGATATTGTAACTTGCTCTGCTTTCCCTGACACTGGCATACATGAATTTATACCAGCATAAGAACTACTGCAAAACATACAGGAGGCCATTTGTTCATAAACAAGTGAAAGTAGTGAAAAGTGAGTAGTCAAGGAGGAAATACTATAAGCCAAAGAGTGGACAGAAATCAGGATGCCCCAAAGCCTTCCTGGAGTCCTACCAAAGAAACTTTGTTGTGGAGAGATTGGCTTTCCACAGCCAACATTTTACAGTCCCTCTGGATTTCAGTGAGCAACCTTAAATCCAACCTTAAAGTACTTAGCTTTTTAAAAGAGGGTGTTGGACTGAAATGCTTAACCATAAAGACCAGCTCATCTTTCTTTTAAATCAACAGTTGTATCCACTTAAGAGGCACCAAAGAGGCTATGTGGTTTTCTTTTAAAGGTATAAAAAGAGAAGCAGTGAAAGAAATATATCCTCATATTTCCTTAAGATTGCTACTCCTTCAGAAGCTTCTGAAACACTGACTGTTTTATTAAAACACGGACTGTTTTATTAAAATTGCCTCTTAGTAGTATAATAGTGTTGCCAAAAATTACTGCTCACTGCATTGATTAAAAAGTCTCTCTTTTTCTTAGAAAAGCTTTGAATTGTGTAGTCTATCCCCCCAACAGTAGCAAGTGAGCAAAGGGCATGTTTTTTAAAAATAAATTAAGACAAACAAAAAGCTTAGCACAATTGAATTGGATCCCTCTCTTCCCCCAGTAAATATATCTAATATCACATACTTATTAAGAGCGGGAAGAAGGGATTTGCCCTCAATAACCTCTCTGGGTGTGGAAGAGTGGGAGGATGGGGGGGAGGGAGGTGTGTGTGGGTGTGTGTGTGTGGGTGTGTGTGTGTGTGTGTGTGTGTGTGTGTGTGTGTGTGTGTGTGTGTGTGTGTGTATGAGA
>VWZN01021701.1:59101-71830 GCA_013396955.1 Regulus satrapa | reverse complement strand
GAGAGAGAGAGAGAGAGAGAGAGAGAGAGAGAGAGAGAGAAAGTACAGCCCAAATAAAACCTTTTCACACTATTAGTCTTAGAAATTGCTATTGGTGGATTTTGTTTCTGTGAAAACATGATAAAAGCACCTTGCAACATTTAAACAAAAAGTTTGCAAGAAAATAATGACAAGGCTCTGCTTGAAAATATTAAGAGTTCAAGATTCAAATAACATGAAGAAAATCCCACATCCTGTCACAAAACCTTTCATTTATACAGAGAAACTAGCAGAAAAAAACAATATCCTTGCCTTCATCCAAAACCCACAGCAGACACTTTCTATTTGTTACCACTAGCTTTGAATTGGGACAAACATTGCTTAATTTTTATGCTACAATTACTCTCTTCTAGCATTGAAAGAAATGCATTGGCTTCGAAGACAGTTTAATGGGGGGAAAAAAGGAAAAAAACCAAAAAAGGTAGACAGTAGCCTCACAGTTTATAAATACTATGGAAGTGATTTTTTTTGTTTAACTTGATAAAACACAATCAATGTGTCTTTTCTAAACAAACTTTCTGCTGTAATGCTGTTTCTCCTGCACTATATTTTGTCATACTACACCATACATTCTTTATACCCCAGTATCGCATCCCCAGGGTCAAAGGCAGAAGATAGAAAAATTCCTGGAATAATATCCCAAATAAATTACTACTAACTATTATAATTCAACATGGGCATATAAACAGCACTTTAAAGAAAATTGAATTTGTTGAATATTAAAGCAAGCCTGCTGTTACTTTGAACAAAAGGCTCATTGATTGTTTTCAGATTTCCATAATAAAATAGGCTTTTTTGTTTCATGTTTTACATACCCTCTGAGGAAAGGAATTGTGCCTCAAAACATATGGGTGTTCAGAATCTTTATTTTTAAATACAATCCTCCATGCTCATAAAACCCTGATTGGAAGCCAAGGAATTTATAACAAGGTACATAACAGCAAGCCTGAGAGAAGGCTAAAGATGAAGAAAAACAGAGCTTTCAGTCATTGAATAAAATAAATAAGGAGAGAGCCTAGAAGCGAGTGACCTTAATCTGGGGACAAATATCTGTGGTTTAATTTAGTGACATCTTCTCACTATGTGTGGGTGTATAGGCACCAAAATACACAAGAAGACAGATTAATAAAGTGGAACTTATTTCATGTAGCAGGCATATTTTTTCAGTCTACATCATAGTCCTTTCCTATTACTGGTTTTAATATATTACACTGATAGCATGAAGATGGGACTCTTCTATCTGAATTTTAGGGAATATTTTCATGCACAGCTTTTCTTCTAAAACATTATATTCTGTTAGAACAACAAGCTTACATGTCTTTAATGTCACAGCTTCAAAACTGTGTTATATAACCTAGAACATGTTAAGTACTCTGTCATGACTGAATGTACCTCACTAGGATTCAGTGTACGCCTTGAATGTACTTCGGACCTGTGTGTTACACTACCTGTGAAGTGTGCTTCTAATCCACTAATGCACATACAGATAAGTTTTTTATTATTGGGGAAATGCCTCATTTTACATTTAAAAAAAAAAAAAAAAGTAAACACTAGTTTTTAGTTGAGTTTCTGCAGCTTCTCCTTTTATTACAAAAAGTCATCCTGGGTAAGGGGCAACAGCATGAAGATTATCACTGAGTTTTAACTAGGTTGCCCAAAACCTTGGTTGGCTAATGTATTTATTTTCCCTCTCTCTGCCCTTAACTTGGGAATCTTTAGTGTTTGTCTGTGTGTATTCTGCATTTATCCTTGCATTAAATGGTGAAACTAATATGCCAGAGGGGGCACAGAGCTGTAGTTTAAAATAAAAATTTGACAATACAGTAGGAAGAATTAAAAACACTGTCCCTTAAAAAGGAGATATCCTTCCCCCCTTCCTTGCTCTACTGTCTATCACATCCTCATACAATAATACCGTATATCAGCACATCAGATTCTTCACACATGCACAAGGTTAGTCTGATAGAGATGTGAAACCTCTGCCTACATGACTAAGGAGAGCATTGTTGTGATTTTTATAAAGAGACTCACACCAACAGTCAGAGTGTAGAGGTGAATCGTGAAAATACACACCCAGAATGTGAGCTCTTATATTTGTGTTTTCTGATATTTCAGATCTGTCTCTTCTTGATAATTCCCTTGGGCCTGGCAACCACCAACTTTCTTGGGGGCCTAAGAGCAGGTGAAGTGCAGGAACTGGAGAACAGTGCACTTCAAGGACATTCATATTACATTAAGGCACCAGCAACAGTCTGCCTGCAAACACAAAAAGCTAGCTTGTCCAATCAAAGTTGCACAGTTAAACTGCATGCACAACAGTTTTATGAACAATCCTGGAAGTTTTGGAAGTTGGGCTCAGTAACTATAAAATTATAAACTTGATATATATTAGTAAGCACTGTGAATACAATATAATTAGCACAGAATACAATGTACTATTTTTCAATGCTTTTTATTCTTACTTCCCTAGAGCTACAAAATGAGTTTCTAATGAGCTTTGGGTAGTCACATAAATAGAAAACTTAACATTGTAATGCCTGATAGTGATCTGAACTGTTTAGATATGTTTTGTATTGCATCACAAAACAGTGGTTTATTCATTAAATGAAACAAAATTTTCATGTTACTCATAATTTGGCCATAGCCATGCATGTGTTGAAGCCATAATCCCCCAATGTATTTCAGAATATGTTTGGACAACCTAGGTTTCTCTGTGAAAATAACCCAAAAGGAAAACCCCTATCTATTAAAAACATAAATTACTGAGACCGCAATGTTTAAGTGTAGCCTACAGCACATAAAGAAAAAATTCCAATACACTGCCTATTTTCCCTATTAAAATAGAATAAGGATCAGGAACAATATAGAAAAGCTGTAAAATCACTGTGTATGGATAAACACTCTATACAGCAGAAACAAAATATTCTATGTCAAGGCAGGAAATCTCCCAACTAAAAGATCTTCAAATATGGTTGTACAGGTGCATACTGGTTTCACATGTGGGGGTTCTCCCTTAAGATTTACAACAGCCATTTTGTTTTTCTCTGGTGGGGAGAATAACATGAAAAGTCAGGGAAGACTGACAATAACATAAAGCATTTTTTCCCAGTCTACAGGTATTAGGTAGAATCCTGTGCACAAAGTACAAGTGTCATTACCTTTACACCAATTCTACAAGGTAGAAGAATTAACAGACAAGTGGACAGGCAGGCTGACAGACCAATAGAGAAGGGAACAGAGACTAAATGAATAACCAAGAGTCAAGCAATGGATCCAGATACCACAAGTTCTTGTCTAATGTTTCAAATACAATGTCATCTTCAAGAAGCAATACTTCTTTACCAGGTAACAACTATTACAACTACACTGCTCCTAACTGCTTATTCTTTTTTTCCTGTGGAAGCTGAATGATAGAATTGTTAAGGCTGGAAAAAATCGCTAAGACCACTGAGTCCAATCATGATCCCACAGCCACCAGGTTCACCACCAAACCATATCCCCAAGTACCACATCCACATATTTTTTGAACACTTCCAGGGACAGGTTTCTACCACTTCTCTGGGAAGTTGGTTCCAATGTCTGGACACCCATTCAGTGAATAAATTATTTCTAATATCCAATCCAAACCTTCCCTGGTTCAATTTAAGACAATTTCCTCTCATAGTGGCACTTGTTACCTGGGAGAGTAAGCTGACCCTCACCTCACTACAACCTCCTTTCAGGTAGCTATAGAGAGTAATAAAGTCCCATGTCAGTCTCCTTTTCACCAGGTTAAACACCAATTCCCTCAGCCACTCCTCATCAGACTTGTGCTTCAGACCATCCCCCAGATCCATTGCCATTCTCTGGACTTTCTCTGGCACCTCCATGTCTTTCTTGCAATTAGGGGCACAAAAGTGAACACAGGACTGGAGGTGCATCCCCATCAGTACTGCGTACAGGGGGACAATCCCTTTCCTGGTCCTGTTGGCCATACTATTCCTGATATAGGTCAGGATGCCACTGGCCTTCTTGGCTACCTGTGCACAGCTGACTCATGTTCAGTTGCTGACAAGCAGCACCACCAGCTCCTTTTCCACTGGGCCTTTTCTAGCCACTCTTCTCCCAGTCTGGAGCTCTGTAAATGGTTTTTGTGACCCAAGGCCCTTCACCTTGTTGAGCTTCAGCCCATCAACACAGACTGTCCAGATTCCTGAAGCTTCAGTAGATGATATTTTTTAGCTGCTTAAATGCTTCTTTTATGCATATGGACCAAAACCAGAGCTTAAAAACAAAGCATAGATTTGAGAAGGTGAAGACATAAAAATCTACCTCAATGTTCTTCAAAAATCTGTTATTATGCATTTCCTTCCTTTCTCAAGCTGGGAACCAGAAATATAAAATAAAATTAATAAACCCACCAGATTTCCATTAGCATTATGTTCTTGGTTTAATCCTTTTTAGTTTTGCTCCTTTGAGGTAATTCAAGAAATAAACAGTGTTATTACTGTTTATATGAACATTGCTTACAGGTAAATAGAAAAAGTGCTAACATTTGATTGAAACTCAGAAGGATCAAAAAGGTCAACTGCTAATCATAGAAGGTTTACTGCAAGATGGTACATTAAAATTAGGGGTAAAAAGTTGCAGTGATTAATTCTATTGTATTTTTATTACAGGAAAATAGAACAAAAAAAGCAAAAATAAATATTGTATTGAAATTTAAAAATCTCCTTTGAGAAGGGCTCATTTTTGGTTTGCATGCAGCACAATTTTACACAGCATTGGCAGCAAAAAGGGGTTTTTCTACTTATCTTTAATGGAATTGATGCCAGTTTTAAGGCCTTTTACATAGCCAAAGGAGCAGAAAGAGCCTTGATGCAAATGAAAATCTGCTCTTTAATGTGCACTCTACTCAAAGTAATAAAAGTTTTATTATTTTTTAAGTTATGTACACCCACTGAGCAATATCAAATACGCATGTTGTAAACACAGTGGACCAAATTCAGACATGATGTAAGCATGTGTAACACAGGAGACTTCAAAGAGACCACTTGTGAAACAGAATACTACTTAGCATGCCTATGAGTTGCAGGATTCATGCTAAATTCCTGGATCATTTTATTTAAATAGATTTTTTTTGAGCAGGATAATGTTACACAGCATCAGAAATAAGGTAGAATTGGGCTGTCAATAATCTGTGGGATCAAATATCAAAATAATTGTTTGATTTCATGCAAGACATTTCAAGCAGGCTGAAAAGCACAGAGAAGGAGCACATTGAGATGTCATTTCAGAGCAAGAATTGCCACCACTGCTTTAAACAAGAAAAAGCTAATAGTTCATGTACTAGTGGTGTATATAAAAAAAGCAATTATTATTTAGGCAGTGTATGGAGAAGAGAGAGGGCAAGGAGCAGGATCCATCAGTCTTGGGAGATGGGGCCAAAATCAGGGAAATGTTATAGAATCAGACCAGCCAGAATGCTGTCACATGCACTAATACACAGAGAGCAGCAGAGCAGGTAATAGGTGGTATAGATCTCATGGATTATTTTACAGAGCTCCACTAACTCTTAAACTTATGTCTTGCATCTATTGCACTGCTGGCTGCATTCTCAGCAATCAAAATGCTTCTGGAAAATATACAATGAAACTGCAGCTTGTAATGCAACTAGTTACTACTTCCCACCCCCCACCCCCTTTTTTTGTTTGTTTGTTTTTGTGAAAGAAAACTGGGGCATTAGGCAGTTGGCAACCACAAAGACATTTCATCATAGATCATCAATCTGCAGACCAGGAGCTTGAAATCAAGTGGAAAAGAATATATTTCAGCAGAGAAAGCATAGGGAAGCAATATTGCTAGGAAAAAAAACCGAGACATTCAGGAATGGAACCAAAAGAGATGGTCAAAGAGAAACAGCCTTTCTGATATAACTAAATGGAACTGAGCTTCTGACTTTTTACACGAAGGAGCCTCATTCCCATGTTCTGCCTTTTTAGCAGTGTTGGTCATCTGGCAAAGTTACTGCAGTGTTTGGAGAAAACTTTTTCTGACTTATGGGACAAATTACTGCATCCTTTCAAATCCCACCAAAATCTCTGTTTTGCTGTGAAAACTCCAGAGGTGCTTTATTTTGTAAATTTTGAAGTAGCAAAAGCAGTCAAATTTCTTGGAAAAAGAGAGAATTTATTTATTTCAGCAATAAGGGAGATGCTACAAATGTTCTTTTCTCACAACATGAGCAAGTGTCTGACTTACTATTCCTTTTCTGTCAAGAGATATGGTGACAGGAATAATCTGTGCCCTGGGTAAGAATACGAAAACCCAACATGTGGATGTTTTGCAACACAGTTTGAAAAAATCACCTAAGACCTCTTGCCAATTTAAGATCAGGTAGGAATCTCAAAGTAATATGAAAAAGAACATCTAGTAAATACACATATATAAAAGCTATGTCTTCAAGTGTATTAATATATGAGAACAGCCCTACATGGTTACACTGCACTGGAACATAACTGAGAGAGGACAACTCCCCAAAGTGGCAGATACCAATTCACTTTTAAATTATATTTATTGGCTTAAAAAACATGACAGCTGATGCAACATTTGAATTTTGCCTATAGGAAAACTCTTCCTGTTTGAACACATTTGGTTGCCTCCACGCTTCGATGATATCCCGACGTTTGTACATCATGCTTCTTAACTGGTATTTTTACCCAGTCAAGGACTGCAAGACCATGCAATGTACAAGAGAGTAACAAAATCACACTTCTAAACACTGATTCTGGGTAGTCAGCAAATGAATGAAGCTTGTTTTGACATTGTGCCTGAGAGCACCTTCTCTTCAAACATGGATTATCCATGACAATTGCTCAAATAGCCTCTGTATGCATAGGCCCTCATGGAATAATCTAGTGATGAGTGAATTAATAAGCCTTTCATAGCAGCAAATAGTGATATTTAAAACTCATCTTAAAAATCATCAGCCATTTTTTAGAGTCACTAAAGATTATCCAATAACCGATCTCAGGAAAAACAGCTGTAACTACATTTATATACTTGGCCCCTAAAAACCAAGGAAAGAAATGGTTGATGCTTTTTTATATTGTCATACAACAGTGTATTTTCAGCATTAGTTATAAAGGAGACAGTTATAAAGGACCAAGCCTCAAGCTCCCATAGTTCTACAATTCCAGGCACTTCCAGTATCACAGAATATTATTCAATAAATGAAATATATACATACATGGAAAGATGAGCACACAGAATTCTAAAACTATTCTGTGTATACAGCTTTGGGATGACCACACATTTAAAAAGTATGTGAACACAAATAAGCTGTTAAATTAAGAGGCTGAAGCAGATCAAATTTTATTTTAAAGACTGTATAATTTTCAATTCAGGAAATTTCAGTTCACTCATATTACAATGTGAAGAGATAGACCGCTACAATTTGAATTCTGAGTGATAGAACACCTACTGGTTAACTGTCTTCTCTCACTGGAATTCAGCAAAGGCAATTGCAGGGTCCTGTGCCTGGGGAAGAATAACCCCCTGCCCCAGTACAGGCTGGGAGCACACTGCTGGAAAGCAGCTCTGTGGAGAACAACCTATGCATTCTGGTGGAAAACAAGCTGTCCATGAGCAAGCAATGAGCCTTTGTGGCCAAGAAGACCAAAGGTATCCTCAAGTGCATTTGGAGGAGCATTGCCAGCAGGTGGAGGGAGGTGGTCCTGCTCCTCTACTCAGCCCTGGTGAGGCCACATTGGAAGTGCTGTGTCCAGTTCTGGGCTCCTTCAGGACAAGAGTGATATGGAGCTCCTGGAGCAGGTCCAATGGAGAGCAATGAAAATGAATAAGGGACTGGATCATCTGTCTTATTAGGACAGGCTGAGGAAGCTGGGCCTGTTCAGCTTTGAGAAGAGACAAGTAAAAGGGGACCTCATTAATGTCTATAAGTACCTATAGGGAAGATGTCAAGAGGATGAAGCCAGGCTCTTCTTGATGGTACCAAGAGGCAACAGGCAGAGACTGAGGCACAGGAAATTCTACTTGAACAAGAGGAAGAATCTCTTTACTGTGCGAGTGACTGAGCAGTAGAACAGATTGCCCAGAGAGGTTGTGGAGGCTCCCTCACTGAAGATATTCAAGAATGGACACATTTCTGTGCCATGTCCTTTGGGATGACCTTGCTTAAGCAGATGAACAATGTGGCCCCTTCTGACTTTACCCAGCCTATGATTCTGTGATTAATTTTTAAAATTATGAAGGCCTCTGAATGGCAAATTCTTGTCTCTGTGTAATTTAGTCTTAATCTATTTGCCAATATATTACATTTTTACTGTCCTCTCATGCAAAGAAAAAAAAAAAAAAGCTTCTCTATGTATTTCAATGTCTTTTAAATATCACAATACTGAATCATAAAGAATTATAAAAAGGAAACCTATAAAGAGTAAGATATCATTCTGAACTTAGTTACAAATTCATAGTGTTGAATGATTTGCATGGTGTTTTACTTTTTCTGCAGTCTTGCTTGAAATAAAAGTGTCAAAAGCATTCCAAGCTATTTAACAGAATGTCACTGTTTGTGCTTTTACTTCTAAGTAGCAAGTAATGAAAGAAGAAAATCTAAATTTGCCCTCTTAGATATAATTCCCTATGCTCTCTTTCTTGAAGGAACATATCAGGGGGGAGTGAGCAATATGATTTTAAAGATTGACTCTAAGAACTTAGATTATTCATTGATTTTAGCTTGATGATCATGCTACAAAGAGAAAGATAGGGGTTGAATTCAATTCACATTCCTCAACTACCCAGAGCAGCCTTCAAAATCATGACCCTGAGGCCAGAGCAGCTATAAAGGGAGCCGGCACTTGCACTGGGGGCAGTGCATAGGGCCTCTGGAGATCTGATCTAGCACCTCTCCTCTGCTGTTGCCCATCTTTGGGAGAATTCAGTTTGTTTCCACACCTCAGCCAGATCAGATGGGCAAAGGCAGGAGTGGAAAGAGAAGGGGCAGGGAGGAAAATGCCCTAGACAGCTGTTTGTATGTTAGTGCCACCAATACACATTGGGAGGTATCTCAGCTGCTTCTTGCTAAAGGAATTTTGTAGCCTTGCAATCTGGAATTGAATACAAGCACAAATGACAACCAATCATAACATAAATTTTTAGAGTAATTCTGAAATCAACAGATTATACAGCTAAAAGTCTGAAAGTTCTTGGTATTGAAAAAAATTCTTAATGAGATTTAACAGTCCGGAAGACAAAGAAAGTAAGGGATGGTGTGTCCCATCAGATTTCCAGCCTACCTGACTTGTTCTTCTCACTTCATAAATTTATTGAAGAAACCAAGTCATCAGGTTGTTCTAACAATTGTTCTTGAATGTTTTTTTTTTCCTGATGTCTGAATAGATTTGTTTGTATTATTTTGTTTATTGTAATTATTTGTGTTCTGAAGTATACTGTACAATAAACTTCATTCAGAAGACTTGCTGTGGATTGATCTTTTAAATGTATCCCAATTAATATCTAAAACTTGCCCATGATTCAAAAGAAAGAGTGGGGAGTGGGAAAGTGTGAATCTTACTAACACAATTCAGAGCAACTATGTAAAAACCTAGGGATTAAACAGATGCATGCAGGTTCTCTCATGCCCAAACTGATTTTGTGCTAACAAGATTAAATTTCATACCTTGGGATGTTTGGGAGTTCACTTTGCATACCTCTATGCAGATAAATGTTCTTCTTTACTTCAGTGGGTCTAACTGCATGAACAATGATGGCTTGTGAGTTTGCATATGTAAAGGTGCCTCTATAAGACGTAATAAAATATGCCCAACCATAATACATACTTAACAAGAGTCCTTGAGGAAATTAAGATCAGAAAGGCCAGTACAGAACATTAAGAGCAATAGGAATGAACCATGAAGTATAAAAATTTGTAAGTAGGAATGTTCAAAACAAAATAATGCTTCACTTTTGGAAAAACACCACATCAACATAAAAATCATCAATTATGCAATGTGAAAACTTGCTGCTATTTGATAAGGCTAAATTATTTCCATTCTCCATGCAGGCAACTTTGGAAATTGACATACATTTATCACAGAATTACAATCTTGATGTTAATGCTTCAGCATGGATGCTGACCATGTCATGCCTTGACAAGTGCCTAAATTATTTTAAACAGTGGTTTGTTTGCAAAACCAAAAATATGTTCTGCTAAAGTCTTTCATAGTAACCTTCTCCCCATTTCTTTAAATGTGTTCTGCTCTGCTATGACAGGAAAAAAAAAGCCTCTTCCAGTTTTTGGTAAGCAAAACAAGCATTGTTGGGGAAAAAAAAACCAAAACAAATCTATCTATCTATCTATCTATCTATCTATCTATCTATCTATCTATCTATCTATCTATCTATCTATCTCTCTATCTATCTGTCTATCACCTAACTATATCAGAATGCAGATAAAAATAACAGCTACCTTTACCTCAGCAACTAGTGGTATTTGCAGACTGGATTCTGACCGAAGGATTCCAAAGTATTTCTACCCATTTCAGTGGAGTTAGACAAAGCATTAACCATTAGAACAAATTTAATAATCTTATCTGGAATTCCATACCTTGAAATAATTAAAATTAAAAAATAATAGCATTAATAAATAGTATTTTTAGCAAAATACATTGCATTTAAGTCCCACTGCATACTTGAAGTGTACAGCATCACCTTTGGGGAGTTCAACTGTTCTCTGAAGTCCTAGAAAATAAAGAGGAATTAAGATATCCAGGTGAGGTAAAGGGCATAGCCTTTGAAATGTTATGCTATACATCCTAGAAGAGTGAATGTACATTGTATTTCTACCTTGCATAGGCTGTACAAACACTGTCATACACTGAACTGACATTAGCAACAAGAAGTTGACATTTGTTATTTCACTTGGAGCTTAGATAATTTCTTTCACCTCTTGGTATACATGTTCTAAGAGAATGAAGATATTACAGAGTGAGTTTCCATCAACTACTCTGCAATCTTACTAAAATAAAGAGACAGAATATGAGATGAGATAGGGGAAAAGTACAGGTACAATTTATGAGGGTGTTGGCATGGAGTGTACACTTCTCCAAAATTAGCTAGGCATGCTTATAAATGATGGAATGTTGTCTTCTCTGAGGCTGGCATAGATGATTTCAGTTATTATGAAGGCCAGATGGTCTCATTACTTTTCATCAGCTATGTGGTAAGCCAGAACTTCCTCAAGGCTTCAAATGCTTTCTCTGTGACTGGCCTAAATTATGCCAACAGAGAAAGGCTTGGCATGCTTGATTTCAGGTTTTCTTGCTTCCTTGGTCACAGCAAGATACTCATGGGTTTTGTTGATATGATCAGAAATTCCAATTCTGAAGGCATGTGGAGGTCTTCCATGGAAGTCTGCTTTTTGAAAGGAACACTTTCAGATATTGTGATTTAGCAGCCATAATTATGACTAAAAATGACAGATTCTGTGCAAATTTCCAGGTAAAGTGTTCACAGTTATTTCAGGACTGGCTATATTCAGGTTCACAAGACACAAAAACAAGCAAATTCAGTGAAATTCAGCCTTTAAGGACAATATCAAGATCTTCAGGAAAAGGCAGCCCACATGCCTGATATCCATTCAGTGATGCCTCAGCCGCTAGCTTCAGAGCATCATATGTGCTCTTCTTTCTTCCTCATTTTCCTCATTGCAGAAAGAGGTGAGAAGAGATGTAATTTCAGTTTTGTTTTTTTGGGATTTTTTTTCAGATTTCTGTTGGATGGGGTCTGTAGACTATTTCAATATGAAGAACTGAGAAAATGAGTTGTATTTAAAGTGATTCTAGTAGATTTTTCTTACCATGACCATTGTTAAATAGATGATGAATCATGCCTGCTACTCATCACTTGTTTTCTCTCCATTCCTGAAAACTCTTTCAGCTCTAACAGATTTTATAAGATGATTTCTTTTTGCATATTTCCATACAGAACAGCATACAAATGTGTTTGTATTATAACAGACATACTATCAATCCAGAAAGTTTTAACTTTCTTATGCCAGTATAGAAGTGTAGTCAGCTGGTAAAAATTATTTCAATGTGAAAAATAAAACTGTGACAGAGTATTCCAGTTGGATTATTTTCATATGAAACAGGAAGGCCTATAGAGAAATAGGTACTAAAATAATGAGTTTATAAATTAGTAGTGATTGCTATGTGTCCCTTGATAGCATCTAAATCAATTGAAATTCATAAAGAAAAAAACCCAGCAACTTTCACGTAGAGCAGTAAAAAAAACTGCTAGTTACTTCCAAAACTCCTGCCTAGCCACTCTGAATTGAATTTGTTTATACTTAAAGGATTCTACCAGACTGAAGACTTGTACATGACTCCATGTACAAGTTTCATAAATATCAAAGAAAATTATTTATTGTGTTCATTATTTATATTGATTCTTTCGACTGCTCTTCCAGAGGCATATGCCTAATTCAGGCTGTAAAGAATAGCAGACTTTCTCAAATTAGAACACCAGAATTTAGAAGTTTCTATTCATTATCTCAAGCCCAAAGAACTGACTTCCCTTCATAGATGGAAATGTTTATCTTAGTAGTTAAACTTCAATAATGCCTAAAGTCTTGCCTCTCAATTTTGGTTTTGTGCGGGGTTTTCTTGTGATTTTTCTGTTTTTTCTTTTTTT
>VWZN01021701.1:32461-55752 GCA_013396955.1 Regulus satrapa | reverse complement strand
ATTTTTAGTCTTAGGCTTTTCTCAGGAATACAAAGAGAAACAGAACTCAGCTCGTCCAGGTCTGGCCCTCCCGCTGCTTTCATGCCGGAGCTCGGAGCTTCCCGCCACTCTGGGTTCAGAGCTTGGAGCCTCCCGCCGCTCCATGCCTGTGCAAAGCATCTCGAAGCTTCTCAGCCATGCCGGGGCCCCGGGCCCTCTCAGCCATGCGGGCCTAGCTCAGCATGTGCAAGGAAAAAAAAAAACTCGGCAGGGTCGGGCCGGGCCCAGCCCCCCCGGCCATGCGGCGGGGGCCGGCCTGGCCTGGGTGCAGTGGAGCTGTTACCTCGGTCTTCGCCAGAAGGAAAGAGAGCTTCTTTTCCGGTTTCTCAATTTTTAAAATGTGTATGCACAGAGGCGTACACTTTTCTGATTGGTCAATTACTTCTGTGGGCTAGGTTCTAACTGAAACCAGCACAGATACCTAAATGAACATTCTAATTAAACATCTCAAATAACGTTTGTCTGGCCTAATTGGCTCTTCTAGAAAAAGTAGACAAATCACAATACCTATGTCGGTAGGAGCTAACTATAAATTTACAACTATTTCTAAAGCCAAATAATAAAGATTATTCAACCTAATGTTTGACTTTGGCTCTAAAAATCTTGTACCTCAAGACACAAAGAATGTGATTTTTACTTTACATTACCTTTACTATAGACCACACAAGCCTTAACATGGCTAATTTTACCTACTTGCAATTTAAATTAGATTAGTCAAATCTTTCCTCTTAGATCATGAAATGAGTAGAAAGATTTATCTTAACCTAACCTATTTTTTCCAGTGGCCAAAGTGACTATATCTGTGTTTTAACTGGATGATTACTAAACACTACCCTTAAGCTCTAGATTTCTATAGAGATCGCTTGCTGACAGTAGGATGCTGTCAGCCAGCTGCTATGGATCTTGATATTAACATCTAATTTCTCTGAGTTCATAAACATATATTTCACATTCCACTCACTCTGGGTTCTGGGGTGGCTATCAGAAAACCCAGAAAGCAAGCAGACTACTGGCTTAGCAAAGGAACATGCATTAACAATTGACCCATCACTCATTTGAAACAGTCACATCCAGAGGGTAGTGGTCAATGGCTCAGAGTCCCAGCAGACAATAGTGACAAATAGTGTCCCTCAGAGGCCTGTACTGGGACCAGTCTTATTTAATATCTTCATTAATGACACAGACAAAGGGAATGAATGCACCCTTAGCAAATTTGCCAATGACACCAAACTGATTATTGCAGTTGCCACACCTGAAGGATGGGATGCCATCCAGAGGGATCTGGACAAGCTCAAGTGGGCCCATGGGAGCCCCATAGGGTTCAACAAGACCAAGGGCAAGGTGCTGCACCTGGGTTGGGGCAATCCCCAGTACCAACACAGGCTGGGAGATGAGCAGATCAAAACCAGCTGTGTTAAGAAAGACCTGGGGGTGCAGGTGGATGAGAGGCTGGACATGAGCCAGCCATGTGCACTCACAGCCCAAAGAGACAAACATGTCCTGGGCTGCATACAAAGGAGTGTAGGCAGAAGGGTGGGGAAGGGAATTCTGCCCCTCTGGTCCTTTCTGGTGAGACCCCACACAGAGAACTGGGTCCAGCTTTGGGGATCCCAACCCAAGAAGAACACTGACCTGTTGGACAAAGTCCAAAGGAAGATCACCAAGGTGATTAGACGGTTGGAGCACCCCTCCTATGAAGAAAGGCTGAGATAAATGAGTTTGTTTAGCCTGGAGAAAATAAGGCTAAGCTAATGGATGATGTAAATGCTGCCTTCCAGTAGCTACAAAAATGATGGAGAGGGACCTTTTGCAAGAGCAAAATATAGTGACAGAACAAAGAAGAATGGCTTAAAACTGAGAGGAGGTTTATGGTAGGTATTAGGAAAAAAAAATCTTTACTGTGAGGGTGGTAAGGCACTGGAACAGGTTGCCCAGGGATGTTGTAGATGCCTATCCCTGGAGGTGGTCAGGACCAGGCTGGATGGTGATCAGATCAAGTTGGTCTAGTGCAAGGTACTCCTGTGCACAGTGGAGGGTTGTAATTAGATGGTCTTTAAGGTCCCTTCCAACCCAGGCCATTTTATGATAACATACTAGGAAATTAAAAGAAAGAAATGACTTCTAGACTTGCCTCTACCTGTTCCCACTCAAGAATATATGGTTTCTCTGGGTAGGCTCATCAGAGAAACCATTAAAGGAATTGCTAGATAGTGCTGATTTTTCATAAAAGACATCTCTCAGAACAAATGCTTTAGNATTCATATAAATCCCAGAAGGAAGAGTGTAAAGAGAACAATGGGCTCTTTTCAGTGGTGCCCAGCAACAGAAAAGAGGTAACAGGTACAAAGGGGAGGTGCTGTCTGAACATCAAGAAACACTTTTTTAATGTGACTCTGACTGAGCATTGAAAGAGAATGTGGAATCTGCCACCTCTGATGGATATATTCAAATCCACCAAGATTTTATGCAGGGAAACATACTGTAGGGGACCCTTCTTTAGCACTGGGATTAGACCAGAAGACCTCAAAAAGTCCCTTTCAACATCAACCCTTCTGTGATTCTGTAAAGGAATTCAAGTTGATGAATCTCTCAAATGGAGGTAGTAACATAAAGTGAAATAAAATGCCATTTTAAAAAACCCAAATAAAGTTCCTGTTTCTGACACAGATACAATCTTTACTGTAGCAAATGCACTCCAGATTTATTGCTGACCATGTCACACAGTCCCTTTTTCATTCTTCCTCAGGGAAGGAAGCCTAATTGTGCAAGA
Organism: Regulus satrapa; assembly: GCA_013396955.1. Lineage (NCBI taxonomy): Eukaryota > Metazoa > Chordata > Aves > Passeriformes > Regulidae > Regulus > Regulus satrapa. The sequence continues at coordinate 52,943 of VWZN01021701.1, read as the reverse complement.
AAGGGAGTAAATAAATTAGAGATTTGACTATCATTATTTACTTCTTAGATCATCAACTAAAATCTAGCTTATATCTAAAATATTTTAAAATCACTGTGTTAGTAGTTGTTTTGTTATTTGTAATAAGTATGACTTTAAAAACAGTGCATGCTCCATACTGCGTAGGAATTAGTGGCATAACTCTATTAAGAAGTTCTAATTTTCCCCACAATTTAAATACCATCCCCTAGTTTCCATGGTGTTTATAAAAAAAAATTAAAATGTTGTGGCACCACAATATTACTCTCTAAGAGGAATACAAAAGCAAGTAAGGCTAAAGTTGTATATAAGAAACAAAATACTGGCCAGTTATTGCCTTGGTCATGATTATATGCAATGAGTAATAATAAATGGAGGATCCTCAAAATATCCTTTTAAAATCTGAACAGGATCAAAAACATTTAAACACCTCTACTGGAATCTTTAAAACAGGATGTTACACTTAAGGTATAGTGTAATGTGTTTGTCTTCCATGGAGCAATTAATCACTGGATGGAGGAGTTAAAACCCAATCAAAATGGAAAGGTGTTTATTGCTGCAGCTGGTCATTAAATTATTTCTATAAAGCTTAAACACTGGGTTTTATTGTTTTTATTATAGATCCACTCCTATAAAAAGTACATTTAAACTTCCCTTTTTAGATTTTGTGGTCAATTTCTTGTGCTTCTGTTAACCAAACAAAACCAAACTCAAAGAAATAGCATATTATTCTGTTATCAGTAATAATAGGAACCAGAAAGATAGAAAAAAACATGTCACCTTGAATTCCAATATGTGTACCTTTTATCCATAGGAAAAACCCTCATTACTTTTGGAATAAATGCAAAGTAATCATGATGTGAGTTTATTTTTCTTTGGATGGGAATTCCTTTCATTCAAGACAGATGATTTTAAAAAGTACTTCTTGGTATATGGAGGTTATTAAGAAGATTCTCAAGTACCCTTAAGATTCTAGTACATGCAGTCCTTTTAATTAAGCATTTGTCATTTTGGATAGACACCTTGGCTGGTAGTAAGCGAATAAAAGAAACTTCTCCACTACATTTAATCTTTAAAATGACTGTACTAAAGGAAACATCTGCAAGGAAATATCCATGGGACAGCCATCCCCTTTACTGCATTATCAAAGTATTTCTTGTCTTGATTGCTTCGATGAGGTATTTTTAGCAGATGCAGGTGCATTGTGGGATTATTTGTTTATACCAAGAGGACACGTGGAGGCTCACAATTTTGATCTGAAGAAAAACCTGTGGGCTTCCCCAAGAGAAAAATTGAATCCCAAATTTCATCACCCTTGGACTGATTACCATGATGAATGTCATAGAATTGCCGCATGGGAAATAAAACCATAGAATGAGTTTGGGTGACATCTGAGGGAAGCAAAACTGTTGCTTGAATGTTTTCGGAAGAAAACGAACAGGCTACAAAGGGCATGCTGAACTAATATAAGATACTATATACCAATTTTGGAAATAACTTGCTAACTGCTTTAAATAGCAGAGCAAACATTTTCTGTCAATTGGGGCTGACAAAACAATGTTTCTTGGAATGAGTCAAAAATATTGAGGCAAAAGCTGACACCCTTTTTCCTGGTCCTGGAGCAAAGAACAGAACTCTTATGATACATGCACAGAGATGTTAGCAGATAAAGTTTACAGTTTAAACATATATGGCTGCAAACAAATCAACAGCATAACATCTACACATTCTCTTAAGAAGCAGTAACAAATACTACCAAGATTTATTCAATTATTATTTTTAATGTGCTACATGATTCCATTTAGCACATCAATCAAAAGGAATTTATTCCTGATAAATTAATTTACAATTACTTCAATGCTTTCCCTATGGTATTAAATCTGTAATTTCTTTCCTTGGTATCTGAATGTAACTTGTTCTCAGTTGCAGCTAAAATTAAAATTATCCTTGACAATTAACCCTCTAGAAATAGCCTTGTTACTTTGATTCATAAACAGTTTTTAAGGGGACTAAACATACACATAAATCAGAATTAAAAACCAGTATAAATCATGATTTGAAATTTTGAGGAAAATATATTCTCAGGCCATCAAATTTTAGGGTGGAAACAGACAGTAATCTAACATTAGGAAAAGAGAAGTCAGCAAAGTCTCTTCCATATTGCAAAAAAACATTATTTTAGTCTTTTGGAAAAATTTTTTGGAGTATGAGGAAGAAGTTATATACTGGACATCACATTGTTTATGGGGAAAATAGAGTGGATTAAGCCACACCTGGTTGAAAATGGAAAAACTGTATTTGAAATGTCTGCAGAGCTCATTAGTACCTTGATACCAAATGATTCAAAGCTATCTTTGGCTTTGACTCAAGATGCTGTTCTAAACATGGCGGCAAATGCTCCAATCCAGAAAGCTCCACAGATGTATACTAGAAAATGATAGTACTTCATTAATTATGGAAGAAAAAAACTTGCTAAATAGAGGCCCATTTTAGAAAATAAAAAAGAAACAGACTGTTAAAACCAGATGGGAAATAGACTATAGAGGCCATTCATTACCTCTACATTTACAACCAAGAGTGAGTATTGCCAGAACAGTTTACTCGTTTGTATAAGGAATTCTATGCTTATATCACTGCATATCACTTTCATTTTGACTGAAAGTTCTTTATAATACATAGAGCATTAAAAAACCCCAAAAAAACGGAGTCAATGCATTATCTAGGTGAAGACTGCAGTCAGCAAGACTACAGTCTTTAAAGCAAGATATCAATGGATTGATAATTGATGCCTACATACTATAGATACAACACTACACAGATATTTGAACTTCTACTCACTGTAAAAGGTAATGCCAAAAGCCTTACAATGCTGATCAGAAGCACTACTTCCTCATCTGCTTGTAAAAATCGTATTGAAAGTTCAAGATTTACAAGTTGTTGGGGATTAGGTTTCCTTTTCTTTTGTTCTTTCTCAGAAAATATAAATTCTCTCTATAGAATTTTTTTTCCATGATGTTGCTGGGAAATGTTAATTACTAGTACTTACTGGGTGCTAGAGAAGACAAAAAAGTTTGGCTGGGCTCAGGGGGAAGGGTGACATCTGGTTGCATTTTATCTCATTCTGGGGAGTATTCTCTCAGAGGGACAGATATACTGTGGGATTTTTGAGGGCAGGTAGAGGAGGGTGGAGACAGCTGCTCTCTCTTGCTCCACTCTGCAGTTGGAGAAGAGGATGCTTGGAGATCCTTTTTTTCTCTCCTTCTTCTCCCTGTGGGTGCCTGGGATCCTGAATTCACCTCTCCCTTCCCTGCTGCTGCTGCACCCCCACCATTTGTTCAGCACTGCTCCAAATTTTTTCTCTATGCTGCAAGGCTCCACAGCCCTTGCCTACCAGGACATCTCACAGTTCCCAGCTAATGCCACAGAACTTCTGGTATACCTCACTTAGCCCCGGTGACTTTCCCTTCCATCCCTCCCATCTTGTCTGAGCCACCATAGCCTCGTGTTCCCCTAGCCAGGGTCCCTCTGCAGCCATGTGGGTATCACTGCACTCGCCCTGTGCCCCAGGAGACACCAGCGCTCCCTGCCAGCTGTGGCTGTAACTATACCAAAGAGAAAACCCTGGTTCTGCTTATTATTAATGCTGAGGTTGTTGTTGTTTTGTTTGCCTCATTATACATACTATTAAAGAACCATTATTCCTATTCCCATATCTTTGCCTAAAAGCCCCTTAATTTCAAAATCCTAATAATTTGGAGGGAGGGGGTTTACATGCTATATTTCAAGGGAAGGGTCCAGCCTTCCCTAGCAGACACCTGTCATCCAAACTGAGACACAAGTTCATAGTGCATAGTGGGGCAGAGAGTAAGGGAGGTAGAAATCCATTTGAAAAAATACTGAAAAACCACTTGACTAAACAGTCAACTCAGTTCTTGTAAACGATCTCCAGAACTGTATGTTGAAAGAATTGCTGTTAATTTCCCCTTGTACCATTAACTTTCTTTAAATTATTTTGATGCCTTCATTGATTAATTCCTATATTTGGAAAGAAGAATAGACATTGAACTTGCTTAAGTCTACTGTGTGTTAAAGTTAAAATACACCATATATTAATGAGAAAAAAATTGTCAAATCACTAAGCCTATAATTTCCTATATCTTTGAGGTTTTCATTTTATACTTTTAGCCCATTTAACTGCTCAGAATCATATTCTTCCCCTGTGAAAGACTTTGTACAGTCATAAAATACTGCCATGAACCTCAATATATGCATTTCAATCATCTAACTCATACCCAAATAGATATTAGTTAATGTAAATCTAACAACAGCTGCTGCAGTTGGAAAAATATGTGAGCTATTTTCACCAAGTTATCTGTTTGAGACAGTGAAGAGGGCCTTGTCACGGTTTGAAAGGCAGGCATCTGTCAAGGAAGGAGGAAACCTCCCCTGGAATGGAAAACATGACCCCCTACCCTCCAAATTACTACAACTTTCAAATTATGGGGCTTTCAGGCCCTGTGTATTGGAATATATATAATACAGGAAATGTGTATATAAGATCAGAAAAGGCATAACGGTTCTTCACTACTATACATGTAACAAGACAAACAACCACAACAGCAGCAACAGCAAACCAAAAATGAAACTCAGTGACAGCCTTCTCTTGGCTGTCAGGCACTTTCCCCTTTGGTGTAGTTATGGTCACAGCCAGCAGGGGCACTCCTGGCTCCTGGCCAGGCAGGGCAGTTGCAATGATTCCCCCCGCCCCCCGCTCCGGCTGCAGGGGGTGCTGTGGCACCAGACCAGCTGCCTTTCTCCAAGCGANAGAACCAGAAACAGCCTTCTCTTGCCTGCAGGCACTTTCCCCTTTGGTGTAGTTATGGTCACGGCCAGCAGGGGCACTCCTGGCTCCTGGCCAGGCAGGGCAGTTGCAATGATTCCCCCCGCCCCCCGCTCCGGCTGCAGGGGGTGCTGTGGCACCAGACCAGCTGCCTTTCTCCAAGCGATATAGAGAGAAAGGGGTTTCCTTTAGAAACTCATGGGGGGCAACTGGTCCCCATGCCCCTCTGAATGACAAAATTGACTGTAGCAGGAACCTTGGAGCAGCAGGCTGGAACAGCAGAGGTGGACACACCAGGGTTGGCAAACAGAATCTAGCAGAAACTCCTCAGCCATAGCAGGAGCCATGGGGAATCCAGTCAAGCAGGGGGTGTTGGGTTAAAGCGTAGCAAAAAAACCAAGCAGCAGCAGAAAGGAGTGCAGCTGGGCAGCACCAGCTAGGCTCCCCCAGACAGCCAGGAGACACTCCCTCAGAATAGGAGGGGTTTGGGATCCTGGGATTTCCCCTGAAGCACACAAGTAGATGGTGAGGGTCCTTTACAGTGAGAGCAGGAATGGAAAGAAGAAAAAGGTCCCAGTTCAATGGCCACTCTTATGAGCAAAGACTCACTCACTGTAGGAGTAGCAGTAAAGGGCTGGAGTCTGCAGTAGCAAGGAATTCTCCCTGCAGTAGCAGCAACTCAACCATTCCCTGCTGGTCCTGAGAGCAAGACAGAGCAAGGAGATGAGCTCATCCTCCTGACTCCCCAGCCAAAATCTCTCAGTATCTCTGCACTACCCAAGAGAAATCCCCCCAGTTAGGAGGGTAGCCAAGTGCGCCCTTCCCCCAGCCACATCCTTTGTCTCTTAAGTATCAGTCATTCTCATCTTTTAGGCAGCAAGGGGAGAAAATCCTCAGAGAGAAAGGGGAAAAAGGAAAAATCCTAACCTCCAACAGGCCTTGATTTGTTGTTCTTTTTGTATCAATGTTCATAAAACATTAACATTAATATATCACTTTCAGCTTTTGCTGTTTGAATGTATTCCAGTTTTTGGAGTGACAGGTCCTAGCAAAGAAAATTGTTCAATTTCCCTCAATATAGGACCTAAAATCTATAATTCTATCTGTAGATTTTCTTCTTTCTGGAAAAGAGAGTCTCATGGGAAAATGCAAACATATATTTCTTCAGTCAAATATATACAATTGCACAGTTTTTGTGCTTTCACTATAAAAAAAATGAGTTAAACAATTCTAAGACATTTCATCTAGATTTAGTCTTGGGAAGCCACATATTTAATAAAGATGGCAAGTCAGCCAAGCTAAGGTCTTGTGTAATGCTAAACGGAGCTATTAACCAATTTCTGCCAAAACAAATGTTGAATGCTTTCTTCTCCATTTCACTGTGGTTTATCCTTATAGACTCTGGCCATTCTCATGGATCTAGCTAGAACTACCATACCAATCCAAATATAAGGTGACTTAAAATATAAGGTGAATTCAGATAGAAGGCCACCCTCATTTTTCAAAGGCTACACAGAAAATTCAGCAAAATTTATTAATAAAAAATAAATTCTCTTCTGGGACTTCTTAAATAATCTTCTCCAACCTCTGCTTCCAAAGTCCATCCTCCTCATGGTCAGCTTGCCAGGAATGCTGATGGCTGTCTGCACATCTGTTAATTGAGCTCTTCACATGGAGGGCCTGGACCAATCACACTGGTGTGCATCTCTGCAGCTGGATCTGGACTTTGGCAGAGCAAACAGATGAGGTGGTGAATAGATGGACTATCCCTCCAAGCAACATAGCAGACTACCAACACCTTCAAAACCATCTTTCTCCAAAACCTTTCTTCAAAACCTTGAACTGAGTGGGCCTGGGTTGCTGCCTGTAGTGAGGTTGGGAAATTCAGAAAGCTCCTCATATAAATGGGGTTTTAAAGGACGTCAGACAGTGGACTCAGAATATTCTGAGTTGAAGGGACCCACAAGTCTAACTGTTAAGTGACTGGCCAATACAGGGATGGAACCCACATCACACAACCTTGGTGTGATAAGCACCACGTTCCAATCAGCTGGGTTAGTCTCACTCAACTCATGCCTTATCAATACAGGAGTAAATTATGAAACTTTTTATCTTTAGTTTTGCCTTTCAAGTAAGCTTCATAGAAATGTAATGAAGTGCCACTAAAAGTCATACTTCTACACTTTGCCAAGCATGGAAAATGTTTTTCCTTCTTTTAGTCCCCACCCTGCTCTCCACCCACCAAAAGCATATCTAAGCAAGCATGGTATTATATCACTCCATGAATCTGTCACTTTCAGATTGAAGATTTTAATCTTCGAGTTAAGTCCATGATAATTCTTTCATTACTCATTTGTTGTTTCCTTCATTTCCCTCCAGAGCTATAACTGTTGTTTAAACTTTCATAAATGTCATGGTCATACTTTAGCTAAGGGAATATAAGAACAGTTCTGCACTTACTACCCATGTAATAATTACCAAGGTGAACTGACCTACAAACACTAAGAAGCATGCAAAATTAAGTCCTCCAGCTTTGGAAATAACAGAAGTAAGTTCACCGACAGACATCTAAACATATAAAAAACTCCCTGAACAGCACTATTTACCTCTTTATTACCAGTGCCAACTAAACTGTGAAGATAAATACAAGTTATTGGACATGATTTTCCACATTCTCAGAATTCACTGAATGTATGTCAGGTATTCCGATTATTGTGCCCAACTTCTTTAGGATAATTGGCTGAAAATAGTAAAATATATACTTATTATTTTCCAAAGTAAAGCTAATATAATTTCTTATGATCAGAATTTTCTGGGAAATACATGATCAGAAGTGAGAAAACTTCACTTGTGGAATATAAAAATGACCTGATCTCTGAATGAAATCTGTCATTCTGAGGAAGCAATTAATTTTTTTAGATAATGCTATTTGCATATTAAGTGGAAACTTTCCACAAAGAAAGGACAAAGACCTCTTGTTCATGAACTTCCATAAATATCCTGATCATGCCAAAGCCATTTCCCTTTACAGACAGCTGGGCTAATGCCTGGCAAACAGCAGGGAGGGTTAAATATTTTAGTTTTGGTATATGAACAATCTCAGTGATTTCTAAGATAGTATCTCAGAAATTGAATGACTACAGTGGGGCCCGGAAATGAGCTGTAATGAACAGCAGTGAATCATTTAATCTTTAAATGCACCAAGAACAAAGCCCAGTAATTATCCACAGCAGCTTAAATTGAAAAAAACGAAAATAATTTTGCCTTTTGAAAATCAGGGATAAGGCTAAGAAAAGTTGCAGCCAAAGGCTAAAACAGTTAAGTTTCTGAATGTCAGACTCCTGCTTTCTAAGCACTGGCTCAGAGGTTTCTGATTCAAGATGATGGCAAAAAAGCCAGCAAGTTTTTATCAGACATTAGTGTTTATAGAAGCAATAGAAAACAGGATTTTGTTAAACGTATATATTATGCCAAATCAAACTATAAATTGAACCTTCTGTGTCTGAGTTAACCTCAGATATAGCAATGAGATTATTTGAATTGTGTGTTTCCTTTTGCGACCTTTTTAGAAGTGGCTTTGATTGAAAGGGGAAGGGATAATTTTCTTAATTTTTTATTCCTAAGCAACAATGCCAATAGCCCAGAATAACAGCAATATCTTTTAAAATCACCCAGCTGAATAGCAAAAATCCTTTAGTAATTTCCCAGTATTGTTATACAGGGAGCTCTAAAAAGTAAACCATAGTCATATAAATACAAGTATGTAGTTAAGCATGCTACAAGCCATTCTTAACATAAGTATTCAATTAAATTTGCTTTTATGAGCAATAATCACATTCTGAAAAGGCAAACATGAACAATTTGCAGATATAGCCATAATGCCTGCAAAATTAACTTTTTTAAAAAGTAGGTAAACAAAGTTCTGTCTCTCTGCTACTTAAATAAAATATTTTTAAATTATTTTGCTCCTGCCTCCAGGACACAAGGGACAGGAAGGAAAATGAATATTTTTTTAGTATTATTTTTAAAAATATCAAAATTATTTGCCTTCATGCTATAATGTTACCAAAAACTAATCTCAATTTAACTACGACTATGATTACAATACAGAAATTTCATTTGCAGAAGCAATAGAACAGTACAACTGCAGTCTCCAGCAGTATAAATCTGGTTAACTGGCAGCAACATAGCACTTTAAAGAAGTAAGACAGAAACTTTTATCTTTACAGGTGACCTTATATTTACTCTTGAGTTGCAAGTAATTTAGGATAAAATTTCATGGTATCTACTCCTCCTCTAGAAGTATATGTTGGTTTAAGACCTATTCTAAAATCCATAGAAGCCATAGATCAACTGGATCTTTAACATTGACTTGAGGTGGGACACAATAATATCTCATCTCCTTTCACTTATTTTGACCTGAATAGCAAGGTGATATACAGATTTATCATGACTATCTGAAGGAATGGTTTGCTTATCATACCTGAGGGAGGGGAACATTAGAATCTATAATATGTCATAAATGTAATTTTAGATTCTCAGATTTGGGGGGAAAATTTACTGGAAAAGACTGTGGGGGGAGCTTACTTCTGGCTGAAGTTTCTTATATAAATTATGTTTTCCATTAGAAAAAAATTTAAATTATCAAAAATACAGTTTTCACTGAGAAAAATTATTTCAGTCAAAACTGAAACAAAATTAAAAGCACATCAATTATGTGAATTAAATCCAACTTCACCTTTTCAAAACAGCAGCCTGAAATCTATTGGTTTCAGATCCTGTTCAAAGCCAGTTACAAAGTCAATGATTGCCTTGGTGTTACTTCTGTTAAATGAAGCTTCATATCCAACATATTGTATGTTGGAAAACATACAATTTTTAGGAAAAGCTTTGCTATTGCTTAGGTTCACCCTCCTGTTTTATGTTGAAGAAAGTATTACCTTCATATCTCAGGAATATGGTGGGGGGAAAGGTCTGATCCTCCACATTTTCTGTACAAATCCATCACTGAAAATGATCCATTCAGAATCCTGTACTAGCACTAAACTAAAAAGACCCTGGCAATAGCCCCTAGGCCACGGGGAAACAAATGGCTCCATGATCCACTCCATCATCAGTTTGCAAAGAGATGTCTTATACAATAGTTATGCACTCCTCCTGGGAAATGAACACGCTCAAACACCTCTCACTTAGTATGGGAAACAAACAGGAAGATTTGGAGATCAGTGTGCAGTCACGGGGCTTCATCTCATCATGTTTACAGAGACATGGTGGGGCAGCTTGCATGATTGTAATGCAAGGCTACATGCTTTTAGGAAACACAAAGAAAGAGATGATGCTGGAGCTGTCCTTCACATAAAGGAAGTCCTGGAATGCATGGAGCTTTACCTTAGGGAGGATTATTAACTACTCAAGAATTTCTGGATTAGCATAGAAGTGTAGACTAATGAGGGTGCCACCATTGCTATCTGTTACAAGCCACCTGCAGGAAGAAGAAGTGGATGAGGCCTTTTGCAGACAACTGGAAGCAGCCTCACAGACACATGCCCTGGCTTGTATGAGGGACTTTAACCAGCCTAACATTGGCTGGAGAAGCCACATAGAAAAGCACAAACATTCCAGGAGGTTCCTGGAAAGCACTCCCAATACCTTTCTGATATAGGTGCTTGAAGAACCAACAAGGAATGATGTGCAACTCAAGCTAAAACGGAGGGCCTGGTTGGAAATGTGAAGTGAGGAGGCAGCCTTGGCTGCAGTGACCATGAGGTCATGATGTCCAGCATACTGCAAGGAGGAAGCAGGATAATGCAATTGCATTATCCAGACTACAAGAGAACTATCTTTGTCCTCTTTGGGGACATTCTTGGAGGAATCCTATGGCACTTGTTATGTAAAGCTTGCTGAAAAAACTGCACTAGCATTTAGAGAAGCAGAACCACCTCCAAACAACTGGATGCTGAGTCAGTTCCACAACTTGTGATCACATCTAGAAACATAAACCTGCATCTAAATGAGATTTTGAATTATATTTATGCCATTTTTTCTCATTTTGGATCTGTAGCTTAAAAGCTATGGGTTTTCATTGGTCTAGATTGTCCCAAGATCTATATGAAGATCTATTAATTTCTTGCACTGAAGCAGTATTCATCAGTATTTGATCTGTTTCTAAAAGGGACAGAAGACATGAATAATTAGAGTTACAACCTATAAGTTTTCAAGGGCGTCTAGTAGAAGGAAGCTAGTCACCCTGCAGAATATTTTTCACCACTTCTAATACATGTGAAAAAAAAATTCTTTTACCTTACTGTCCTGAGATACAACTAAAGTAAAATAAACACATCCAAAATCAAAAATATGAAATTCTACATTTTCTTGAGGCACCAATATCTTCCTCAACAGAAGATAAAGGATGCAAAACCTGTGAAGGATGTTAATCACTTTGCTTAATGTTGAACTGGAAGGTTCTCTGTTCCAGAAAAAAAGGTAGAAGATTTTGCATACAGTAATAAAAAAATTAAATCCTGTGAGGATAGTATAGAGTCCAGCAACCCATAAAGTAAGACCTGGTACTAGCATTCTTCAAAGCCATTTCCAAAGTGTTAAAAAAAAAGCCTTACATTTAAAGAAATATTCATAGCACATTTTTTGTTACTTACTTGTTTTCCTCTGAATTCAAGAAAAATAAAATTACTAATGGACTGCTAAAGTGTTTCAGCTCCAAATCTATAGCTATCTATTCTGACAACTATATAACCAAACTATCAGGATTTTAATTGTTTACCTAGCAGCCTTGAGGCTTTAATAAAAGCTTATTATTTATGTGCACAGGGTTTAGAAAGTAAAGCTGGAGCTTTTCTGAGTCCTTGGATCACTTTTAAATGGCTTTTTAGTGGCTTTTTTTTCATGTTCAACAGTGATCGCCTATATCCATCAATCCATCTTTCCTAGACAATTTTAAAACTGCAAAGTAAAAATTAATTGATCTCTTGATTTATCACAGGTCCTTCCACATAGAGACAAGAATACAAAATCAGTGGAAATTATTAAGCGAAAGAGGTATTCTTTCCTTAAATGTATAATTAAGCACAAATACAATTACAGGAGATACAATTTTCCTTTAGTCTTTAAATAAAAAAAATATCAGGAAATATAAACCTGACAGCATGTAAAATGTTTCACACTTACCAATCCTGTTGTTTTCCTGCCTACACCTCACTACTACTATTTCAGCAATTAAGACCAAACACATGTGACATGTGGTTGACCAGATGTCCTTTACTGGCACAGCTGGAGCCTTCACCCAACTCACTTGGTCACTACCAGAAGGTAATGGTAATAAAACAAGTATCAAGCCCATAGGTAGCAAAGCCTTCTGAGGTCTATACCATGACAGAGAAATTAAAATTTATTCTGAACAAAGATGGAGCATAGTATTCTATCAAAGATTCAGGGCTTGAGAAATATGGTCAGCAATTGGCAAAATATCCAAAAGCAGCTACTGACCAGTAGCTCCCTCCACTTACTTCACTTTCTTTATATTGTTCCACTTCATCTCTTTGAAAGGAAAACCACAAAACGGCTGCCGTTGAGTATAAAAGCATTTATAAATTGAGTATAAAAACATTGCATGCTAGAATGAAACATTTATGAAGTTTTACTGTGACTTCTTTTGCCAATGGCTTTTTTTTGTCAGAAAAAAACCAAAAAAATCCAGTTTTTAACTCAAAGCTGTTGTAGTCTCTGGCAGGATTTGTAGCTGTACGTATAATTAACTTCAAGAGTACACTCTGCAGTACACAGTGACTAAAAGCAGTAGAGATGTCACAATCAAAGTACAAAAGCACAGGTAATGCTGGCTGAAAAAGAAACACAGCAAAGCATCAAGAACACACTGCCCTTGGGTAGTACCTGTTGAGACACAGAAAGGGTGGGAAGGATGAAGGCTGCATTTGCCTGCACAATGCATGAGGAAGTGCAATAGCATGTATGTAACCTATCCTCCCTCTATTGCAGGACAGTCTTGTAGCACTGTAATTTGGCATAACTTTTATCTTGTGCAGAGGTTGCACTTGCCAGAACTACTTTCTCATCTTTTGCTGTGAGATAGGACCAGGAGAAAAAGCAAAACAGGCTCAAAACTTCAGAAGAACCAAGAAAACATTTATTGACAAATTAAACTGGTTTGTAGAAATTAGAATGAAACCTGTAAATCACTTCTCTTCCCCCTTAACACTCTTTTTCTTTTCCCACCAACACAAAAATGTAGAGGACAAAACTCAAAGATATCTCACTCTTAAAACAATCTTTCAATATACTCAAGAGGAGGAGCTTCTCTAGCAAAACCATGGAGACTCCCCTAGAAAGACTTGGTTTCTAGTCTTTCTTAGGGTGCAATCTTTACAAGTGCATCTGCCTGGAGGAAAATCTGCACTTGCAAAAGCCTTCCGATCTCACAGCTCTCTCAAAGCTGCGCTCTTGGGCCACATCAAATGCATGGGGTATTATATTTTAAAGATGAATGTTCAAATGCAAAAAATTCAACATCAACTGCCCATTTTTATTTCTAGGAACAAGGATGTTGCCCCCCTCTCTCAGGCCAATGGGTGTTTTACTACTTCATCTCTCTCTCTCTCTCTGTTCCAATAGCTCCAAAAAAAGAAATCACAATTTTGCCTCAGTCTCAAATTGAATTATTCCACCTCCCCATGATTTCTTATGATTTATAAGGCTAATTAGAGTCCATCACCATGGCATACAAGAGAATTTCAGTCCAAGGACTCTCCTCAACTCTCCAACCAAAACGAGGACTTTTTCTTTCATGTCTCCATGCTGTTCCTTTACATTGTCCTTTGCCAGTCTCTGTTTTCTTCTACTCAGGAGAAGGTCGATGTCTGCAGATCTCAATTTGGGTCTTAAAAAAAGTTAGATCTCTCACAAACAAACAGAATTAAAACACAGTAGAACGTTGAAATCTAAGTTGAAGGCCGGGCTAAAGTAATTGAAGAACGCAGCATCTAGTCTGAGCTCAAGTTTTATCTTCAGTTGCAAACTGCTGCCAGTCCTTGCCCATATTACTGGGCTGCTGTGCAGTCTCTGCTTATAATCCTTTATGAGAGCCAAGCTGGGAGGAATAGCTAGCATGTGGCTGCATTAGTCCGTTCCTTCCTTTTGCTCAGTAATGTCTAATAGAAGTAGCACTTTTAGTCTTAGGCCTTCTCGGGAATACAAAGAGAAACAGAACTCAGCTCGGCCAGTACATGCCCTCCCGCCACTCTGTACCTGGAGCTCGGAGCTTCCACTGCTCTGTACCCGGAGATCGAGACCTCTCGCCGCTCCGTGCCCATGCGGAGCAGCTCCGGGCTTCTCGGCCATGCCGGGGCCCTGGGTCCTCTTGGCCATGCGGGCTCAGCTCGGGGTGTGCAAGGAAAAAAGACTCGGCTGGGCCAGGCCTGACCAGGCCGGGCTCAGCCCCTTCAGCCATGCGGCAGGGGCCAGCCCAGCCCAGGTGCAGCAGAGCTAGGATGTTACCTCAATCTTCGCTGGAAAGAAAGAGAGCCTCTTTTCCAGGTTCTCAATTTTTAAAATGTGTATGCACAGAGGCGTACACTTTTCTGATTGGTCAATTACTTCTGTGGGCTAGGTTCTAACTGAAACCAGCACAAGTCTATATTCCCCTGCTACCATAATTTGCTCTAACTCCAATCTTTGTTTCCAATGAACTAGAGTCCTAAAGGAAAAATAAAGAAAGAAAAATTCTCAGTCAAACTTTAATTTGAACTGTTTCATAAATTTCAAACAATTTAATCATTACCCCGTCAAAATTAGATGCATTTCCTGCTTCTAACTAAAACAAGAAAGATCATCTCCAGAATGCTGTAAGAACAGTTGTTGAAGCACAATCAGAAGAAGAAAAGGTCAGATTCTTTACAAGAAAGTGCATTATGAAATTTCCATTATGATTTTCCAAACATTTTCCAAACATAATCCAAACTTTTAATAATAATAAAATAGCAATACTTAACCCCCTTTTGGGGGTTGAATAAATAAACTAGAGTATTCCAGCAAGTAATAAACATGGAAGCTGGTTATTCCTAGTTTTGATCTAGAGTCTGAATCAATGTAAAATGTAAACATGTTTAAAAAAAAGGATTTTTACATGCTAAGGGATATTTCTGGGTTTCTTCAGTTGAATCTACAAATAAGCAGTCTAGTGATTACTTGGCAGAGTATCAGTTATTATGTGTCCAGTTTAGTGATCTTATTTTAGTTGAACACTGTTTTGTGTGTATTGCTTTGCAGATTTAATGTCATTTCAGAATTTCTCAGGTTTTGGATATCTACATTTAAAAAAAAAAAAAAAACCTACACTACACAAGAGAGTGGAAGACAAAACAAACCACAAAACTTCTGGTTTTTCACGTAGACATTCAAACTCAACATCCTGTACAGCGATCTGTGTGTGATTTCTCTCAGCCCTGGCTCTATACTCTGCGAACTCCTGTCATTGTTACAATCCTAGTATCAGGACCAGGCTATTGGGTGTGAGTCTGTGGCCCAACTACCTTTATTCCATATAGTTAAAAAACCCCCCTCATGCTCTCCTTTGTTGCCTTCAAAGCACCACAGGAGGGTGGAGAGCATGCTACCACCTTGGAGATAATCTTGTGTTTTCCACAACATAGTAGCTTTTTGCCTTGTTAGACTGGTTGGACAAAAATGTACAGATCTCTGAGGATTATTGGGGTTGCACAGCTTGAAAGAGCCATCTGACATGTATAACAAACATTAAACAGGCAGAGGCCCAGCAACAGGTTACCATGGCGCAGGAAGAGAGGAGGATTACATGGTAATCATTTGAAGGAGGGAAAAGGGTGGGGAAATCATGTTTCATTACAAGTATGTTAATATGTTGTTTAAATTAGCCATACTACCTTCTTCATTCAACCAATTCCTTGTTGAACACTGGCTCATAAACTAAATCATTCCTCCTTTCTGTTTCTCTATTTATGATACAGATGAGGATAGTTGGAAATTTTGAGGGGAAAAAACAAAAAGGAAAGAAATCTTAACCAAAATGTGACCTTAGCAGATGCAATTCAATCTGATTTCCACTATATTGGCCTACGGATGCTTATGCAACTGCATAGCACAGCAAGTGAGGGACAAAACAATGGAAGTTTTAAAGCTTTATTTATTGCTCATTCCCAAAACATTCAATCGCCATCATGCTTCAACTGCCAAATCTAAATTAGAGAGTTAAAAAAAATATAAAAGTACTCTTCAGGGGAACATTAAAGTTCTATAGAGAGGTGCAAGCTCAAGGAGATGGAGTATCTGGCTAGAGACCAACTTGCCTATAAGTCCAGACCAAGTGGACCCATATGGATAGCTTTTAGAAAACTGTAAGTGGTTACAAGTAGAAAGATTCCCTCCCTTCCATGTTCAGCCTCTTATTTTGGCATTAGTAATTAAACTGTACTTACTGCTATTAGCAGATTACAGAAACCTCTACTAGACTCTAAACAATTTTTATGTAATCTAATCACTTCCTTATTTATTCATGTTTACTCAGAGTTTCCCTCCTCTTTCAGTTGATTGCTATGTAATATTACAAAGCATAACAAAAGCTGATTGCTACTAATTAAGTACACCAGAGCAATACATTAAGCTCCTCTTCCAAAAAACACAAGGTAAATATACTCAGTCTAAAGATTTAAAGCAACTAGTAAAGTAAAAGGTCAGAAAGATTACCACTAAAGTTTCTTTATATACTACCTGTACAAATTGCTAGAAACATTTAATAATTTGCACTTTTGTTGGCATAATTATTCTATAAAATGTTTGGCAACTAAGTTCTAAATTTGTGCTCAAATTAATTGTGATCAATAATACATTTAAACTCTCAGAAAAAAATTGGCACAAGCCACACATTTGTAAGTCTATTCCCTCCTCTTTCTTACTCAGTATATAATTGTGCACTGCTTCCTTTCTTTTCTCCTATCCAGTTAGTGAACACTTGCAGGACACTGTTCAAACTGTTAATAGTAAAATCTCTAAGTACCTTTCAAAAACAAGTATTTATCATAGATCTCTATTGTAGAGGAAATTGCTCATTTACTTTGGTTGTAAATTTTCTTTTTTTCCCATCAGTACTTTGAAGAGGAAATAAATTTGGGAACCAAATTGTATATGCTCTCTGATCTATCTTTTGCATGAAATGAAAAATAATTATTTTTGTACTTCCTAAANAAAAAAAAAAAAAATCAAAAAAGCACATGACACCAACTAATCCCCTTTCTAGTGAATTTGAGAGGCCTTCACTTCAAGAAATAAGTATCTTCTTCTCTGACATAAATCTTATATAATACTATTATATATACATCTTAATAAATATATAAGTATAAATTCTAAAAACAAAACATAGAGATTAAATCCTGTATCTATTTTCCAAAGAGAAAACTGTATTTCACAGAAGTTGTTAATCATGAAGAATAATATTATGGCATTCTAGTTGCTCATAATGTTAGTTAACACATGAAAAAAACCAGTGAAGACTAAGAATGTTCTACCAGTTTACCTGGTTAATGATATGAGACAACCCTAGAATCAAGCTTAGCATTTATTTTACATTTCCTCCCATCACACCACAAAAATTTCTAAACATCAACATATCTTCAGTTAGCATCTCATCATAAATAAACTTCAATATGTTCTTTCTTATGTTAACTAACACACCCTTTTACCTTTTGGGATGCACTATTAACTGAATTTCCTAATGTCAAACAGTACATCACCCTCAAAACCAAATTAGAGCCCATAATATTCCTGAACAGATTTATGCTTAATCCCTCAGATACCACAGTCCCCGACACAGTATGCAATAAAGATCTGTCTGCATGGTTAAGCTGGAAAATAAACCCATCAAGAAAGGAAGAAAATAAGATTGCTGGAAGTCCAGTGGAAGCTGGACTATGATTCAAAATTAGGTATGTTCTCCTCTACTCCCCCTAAAAGAGTGTTACTGATAAAAACATTGCACAGAGATATGTATTAGGAGGAAGTCCTGATTATAATTTATGCATTTAAAACTATTAAACTATGCAGGCAAAAGGAGCAAAGCAGAAATAGAACAAACAGGGCAATCCCCATGACACATCCTGATCGCAATGGATGAACAATGTACTGAATATTTCCAGCTGGACTGGAGCATCATCTCTGCACTGTGTGATATATTAGCAAAAAGCCAAGCAGAGGTTTCTCATATCAATCCAGAGTTTGACAGTCAACTCCACTCTTTGAGAAAGTGGTTTTCATAGGAAAGCAGATTTGAAAGTCTGAATTCGAATAGAGTAAAAGAATAAATCAAAATGCAAAAAACCAGTTCAAAATCAATCACTGCTTGGCAGACTTGTCACAACACATTCACTCTCTTCATTTTCTTAATGATATGAACCAAGAACACAATTCTCTGCTGAATAGATTGAGTCACTTGTGTGCGGCTTGCATTTTCTTTATCCAACAGAAAGGTATACTATAAAGTTGAATGAGGCTTGGGTATTTTTATTCCCCAATCACTCTTTCTGCCATTTTTTTAATATTATCTTGTTTTGTTTCAAGCTTCAGATGCAAGAAAATTTAAAAGTAAATGGTAAACCCCAAATTGAAATCACCACATTTTACTACATTAACAATCAATCAGTGATACTTAGCACAATTTTGTTCATAGCAGTTTAACCTTGCTGGTTTATATATGGGTCATGTTCTAGAAAAAATCCAAACACAGAACCAAAACAAAAAAGCCCACACCAGCAAATAAAATTTTGAATTAATCCTGTACCTTCCCAGTATCTTTAAACTGCACAAAAATTAAGCAATATTTTACTCTAACACAAGAGATGCCCTTTCTTGTCCTGATGTGCTGTTTTGAGATAGAACATTTGGCCACCACTGAACCTACCACACCTGACTATCATACAATTGATGTAAAATCAGTTCAATGCCCCACTGCTTCCATTTCCTGTACATAGGGATACCAGTACTTACTTATCTCTTCAGCAAAAAAGCTTTGAGATGCACTTAGAAGAAATGGTGGGTAATAAATGAATAAATTATAGATTTGGTTCTTTAATTTTGAAGTGCATATATATATATATCAAACATAGATGTAAAAAGATGCCAGTCAAGTGGCAAACTGAACAAATATTTGATCAAACACTAGAAAAATTAGTACACTAAGTACTTTCAACTTCATCCTTGAAATTGTCTGCATCAACTACCCATATTTTTAGTTACTTAGCAATACTGTATGACTTCTCAGTAGGACTTCATCTTGGAAGTTTTAAAACTTTGGTTTCTGAGTTCACAACCATGACCAAAAAAATGGTGTTCTTAAGATTGACACAATTGCAGTACAAGGTAATTTTTCCTTCTTTTTGCAACTTTTGTACATACCATTCTAGACACAAGAAAAACAGTCAGTGTCAAACTCCTCAGAGGGGAAAGTGAGGTACTGAGCACAAACACCCTTTCTGCTCCCACCACCAGCTGGGACAGCTGCAATTCCCATGTGGTAAGTGTTTAATGCCACTTGGCAGATCAAAATCAGAAATTTCCTTATTTTTTAATGTTCTTTAATAATTGTAATCTGAATACCAACAAGGTGAAGTAAATTGAAATATTGCTTACTGTCTGTGTGTCAAAAGCAGAAAAATGGTGGAGGGAACTGCATTGTTTTGGAACTGTGGATAAAACATGTCCTATTACAAGAGTAATATACTTTACTACAATAATTTCCCTATTTTAAATTTTTTTCTTCCAGTAGCAAGGATCTTAAGGGTAACACATTGCCCACAGGGAGCATTTGCCCCAAAGCATCTTTCTTCTGAATGTGTCTTTTAATCTGCAACACTGTGGTCTAATTTTAAGAAACAGGATGCTGTTAGCTCCTATTGACTTCAGCAGGGACCACCAATGTATTTTCATCAAACCGATTTTATTAATCTATATAAACCATCACCTTTCCTTCTGAAGCTCATCTCTGAAAGTGCTCAGTGTCTTTCAGATGCCTTTGAACTACCCTAACCCAGTGGATATTTAGATGAACACTTTTTGTTCTTCCACAGACTACCTACAACCTGAATCCTCTAAACTTCAGGGACAAATATATATGATGTGGTATTTCTACCAAGCACCCAGGACTGATAAATGTTTATGTTTTCTCCTGTATACCTTAACTTTCTGTTGATCCTTTTCTCCAGTTTGTCCAGAGACAGATAGTATAACCTTGGACAGATATTCAAATAAGACACTAGCAGCAACATTCAGCTGTGTGGAAGAACATGTAAGGCTTCCACATCAAGTCTTTCAGGAAAGATGACAGAGTAGCAATTTATTTTTAAATTGTCACACATTGTACATCCTTATGCTCAGCAGCAAAGGAAAAAAAAACTTCTCTATAGCATCTATCAAGTTCTAATGACAAAATTCAAATAGATAAATTAATTTTATATATATATATATATATATATAGAGAGAGAGAGAGACAGAGAGAGAGAGAGAGATACATAGATATAGATATAGATATGGATATGTAGATTTATATAAGCAAATATATATATGTACACA
>VWZN01021701.1:5285-18662 GCA_013396955.1 Regulus satrapa | reverse complement strand
TAATCTGAAATCAGTGTTTATTATTGATTCTACTTAACATTTGCTTAATTAATGAAGTCACAGCTACTTAAAAAAAATTTTGAAACAAACAATTTTTTTCCTCACTTGGTTTCAGACACTTATTTGAGTCAGGCAACCAATAGTCATAGATAGTCTCATAATTTCCATATTATGGGGAAAGCAAAGAACACATATTTAAATCACTATTACTTTGTGATGATGATTCAGTGAATGCTCAAATTTTAAAAATAGCAAAATCAACTTCTAAAGAATCAATAACTTCAGCATATAAATTCACTTCAGGGTGAGAGACTTGATGAGATAGACATATACTTGTATTTCTTTCCCATACATATAAGAGTCTTAACAATCATCAAATCTTACAAAATGCAACAACTGTGTTAATTAAAAACTCTCTTTTGACCCCAAAGTTACACAATTTATACAAACAGAAATGAGGGCTGGGCTCACAGTTTGTAGGGAACTTCTCAGAATTTACACATCATCTAGCTCAGTAGATCAAAGTTTGATTGCCTTATCCTGAGGAAACTGGTAATGGGAGATGCCAAATACAAATTTCTTGAGACCAGCTGATGTCACTTTGATGAGCTACAAGATTAGGGAACCAATGTGTAACTCTTGTAAGTACAGAAATTAATCCAAGAGTTTGAGGCACAAGGGACTTGTATTACAGACACTAAGGTCTAACAAAGACTGAGAGGTTTCAAAAACAAGCTCTTTGCTTGATACCCAAGCACGGCTTTTTGACACAGGTGCTTCTAGAAGGAAATGACCAGAAAGGCTAGGTGACTCTTCATGTCCTTGAACAGCCATGCCTGCAATGAATACAACTGAGTTTATGAGAATGGATCTCTTTTTTTCATAACCCACAAATAATTAGATAATACTTTTCTCAGTGAAAATATTATTAGCGAAAAACATACCATTCATATATTGGGGAACATGTGGCAACATATTGGTGAAGCATGCACTATGTGGGACTCCAGTCCTCTTTACTAATAGCCAGCTTCTTTCCACTAGCCTTAAAACATAGGAAAGAGAAAATCTATGACTTTGCCATCAACTTTCTGCTCAAGTCTCTTGGAGAAAGAGCTAATTCTCTTAAATGGAACAGAAGAGTTCCCAGGCAAAACTTACTTGTCAGAATATGTTGGTATCGTAAAAAAACCTTATTTATAGAAACTTTTTTTCCCCCATGTATGGGGTTTTTGGTAACATTTTATCAGAAATGTTTCCAATGTTCTTGAGATTTAAGCAGACAACCAGCCCTGCACATTCTGTAAAGCGAAAGGCAAGCAAACCCAAAACATCATCATATAAATTGTTGAGCTACTCCTTTACTTTCTTTTTCTTATCTAGACAGTAATTGTATATTAAATGTGTGTACAGATAAAATCCTGATATTAACATAAACATATGGGGTGTTTTCTAAACTTCTCCACTAGTCATTGTAACAGAGGCAGGTCATGCACAAACATGGCACAGTCATGGACCAGATTTCACAACAGCCAAAATTTGTACCACTTCCTGTTACAATATTCCTCATACCAAAATACAAGTGCTGCTTCATTTTGAGGCTTTCCTGTAACATCTGGATATGGAACTCTCTCTTACTGCGTATATACTACATAGTTGTATGTATGTGAAAATCACATACTACAAACAGTGCTGGAATTGAATTTTCCATTTTACTTCTTCAAAATGTGTTCCATTTCTTAATCCATTCCCCTTTAAAACAGAGTCCACTTCTATAAGATTCCCACATGCCAAAAGCTTGAAAAAATTTGCAATTTAGTATAAGAGAGCCACTCTTGACGAAATTAAAGTCTTGGGTATGGATGGTGGTGCAGTGTTTTTTCATTGCAAGGATTTTTAAAATTAAAGAAAAATTTGTCTTGAAACACCAAAGCCAGGCAACACACATTCTCAACTTAGCAAGAGAGGCATAAATACAGCTGAATTTCTAATTCAAAGTACAGTTTAATTTTAGATGTGTTCATCCAGTTGTTTCACTTTCAATGAATTGGCATTTTTAAGTGTAAAAACATTCCATCATAAGATTTCCAACCAGTTTTAGTACTTATTTAATAGATATATGCAAAATTTAATTCTTCTCTCTTGTCTGTTAGGAATTACTTCCAGAAATATCATATTACTTCAGGCCTTCAATCAGATGCTTTTCAGTTGCAGAAGTCTCTACATGTATAAAATCTCCCTATAGCATTATAAGCCTAAATATAATTTCATCTGTCTTGGGACAGTCCTCAATACACCACAAAACTGTATTTCAATAAAGAATAACAATTAAAATGTGGTCACATTAAAAGAAAAAAAAAAAAAAAAGGCAAAAAAACCCAACGAAAATCAAAATCCAAACCAGCACCAAAACCCACACAATTAAAAGAAAAAGAAAACAACAACAAAAACAAACAAACAAGCAAAAAACAAAACCAAGAAACCACCACCAAAACAAAAACACCCTACATATATTATAACTTTTGCTGGTTTATATGTTCACAATACTGAATGTAGAAGCTTTTACCAGATGCTAGGAAATTTCTGCCAGGATGCATACAAAATTATTTCCAAAATAAGAGGCAATCTGAAGGTTAATGAAAAAAATAAACTAATACCTTCATCAGTTTTCATAAATAATGAACTTAAAACATCAAATAATTTCCAGCTATCATATATTTCAATACTCAATTTACTGGGACTTTCTTTTTCTGAGGCTTTTTCAGAAAAATCACTAAAGGAACTATAATGGCTTTATGGGACAGGAAGACTAAAGTTTCAGTAAAAAATGTTAAATTAATTTTTATAGTGATGCAAAGTCAGGGAAGGGTTGTTAAGGGATGGCCTCTTGCCACAGGGTGGAGTTTTGTTATGGTATCCTTTTAGAGTCTGCAGGTGCTTGGCAGGAGCTGAAATCAGGGCCAGCTGTGATATTTCAGCTCCAATATTTCCATCCCCATATTTCTCAGAAGTGATGCATCAGGATGATGTCTTACACCTGATGTACTCAACTTGTGTGGTACAACTGGAACTGGGGGGGGATGAGGATGGATAGGAGGAGATTGCCACTCCATGATTTTCATTTTATTTTTGGCTGACAACATTCAGACAGTAAAACTCATCAGCATGAATGGATTTAATATCGTAAACCACCAGATTATTAAACTTGCCCATTTTTTCTGGGTTGTTTGGTTGCTTCCTGTATATGCTAACTATTTAATTAAAGTAAGAACACTGTATAAAAGAATGTTAAAAGAAATTACAGTGCAAAAAAGGGGAGGGCAATGCTCTAAAGAAAAAAACACCTTCAGTCACCACACTTAACCAGCAAAAACATCTTTGTTCTTGCATACTTTGCTGCAGTACGGTATGTACCTGTTTTTGTTTTGTTTTATCTTTTGGGAGAATTTGAATAGTTTCTATTATAAATGGTATTCTCTTTTAAGTTCGTTTTGTTTGGAGAGCTTCAAACCATATTTTATTTCATACACATATTCCCCAGGGTATGTAAAATGGGACCATACTGAAGTCACTCATAAGATTTTTAAATGTTTTAAGAATTCTTTTTTTATTGTTTGTACTATCTTGGCCTGGTTAAAAGACCACATTTTTTAGAAATAGTTTTTTGAAGTTTCACTATTTAAATTTTCATTAAAATAGTCGATACTGTTCTATTAAGCATTTGTACAAAAATGTACAGACATTCCTTTCTCCCTCACATTTTTAAGAAATTTGTTCCCTTAACTAGACTCTTTTTTCTTTCAGCTGTTTTATCCATATACGCACAAATACACACATACATCTCTCCACAGACTAGCTTACCAATACAAATGCCTGTGGTATTCATTTTAATTCCATAAATGAATAAAAGATTATAATCAATGGGAAAAGTGGATATTTCACTCCATTCATGGAAGAACAGTATCACCCGGTAGTCCAACTTAGTAGAAACTTCCTGGTTTTTGGCAGCTCACTTGGAATACACCTGAAGCTGTTAATGAAATTAGTGAAATGTCCTGGGATCAAAAGACACGTTCTTTTAATCTCCCTTTATAGAAGGAGTTACATAAGCCACTCCCAGCCATCAGAGCTCTTGGTCCTTTTAGTTAAAAGTTGAAAACACAACCCACCTGTAGCTAATTGAATTCCATTAATTTCATTAATTTCAATCATCTCCTGTAGTGGTCTTTCCCCCTACGTCCTCACACATGCTTCTAGCCATCCCTTTCATTATTCCAGCCCCTCACAAGATTTCTAGCCTAGAAATCTCCAGCCTAGAACACCCTTTACACCATTACTGACAGCTGAGCTGACATCCACATGCTGCATTGGTCACTAACAGTGCTGCAAGACTACACTTACAATGCAAGGTGTTTGCAGTGTTTGCATTATGGATATAAAAATCCAAAAATCAAAGAGGAAGATAATGACAAAAACGGAAGCAATTCATAATGTTTAGGTCCAATCTTGTTGGTAACACACAAAATGGAAGATGTTAGAAAAGCCTGTGTATATTATCTATTAGAATTAGATAAGTGTTGGGCTAAATTGAACTATCACTGGGTTTCATGTTTTTCTGGACTCTTTGCAATGGTTGAAAGCAAATGTCAATGAGAAGCAAATTATTGTGCTATGATCAAATAGTGTTATGTAAAATTAAAGAGTTTAACATTTCATCCATACTGATGTATGCACAGTTATCATATGCAAGTTGAATAACATCTTTCTTAGAACTGTATTTTCTGATTTAAAATGAATCTGAGAAAACCACATTATAATGTGAGCATTGGGGAGAATTATTACAAAGTTTTGATGAAAATTTGGGTTCAGGTTTACACATAAGAAAATGGGTGGATTGATGAATAGGTAGATAAAGAATTGGTTGGATAGTCATATCCAGAGAGTATGGCTCAATGTCTCAGTGAGACATGATGTTGGTGACAAGTGGTGTCCCTCAGGGGTGCTTACTGGAACCACTACTATTTAATGTCTTCATCAAAGACAGACAAAGAGATCAAGAGCACTCTCAGCAAGTTTGCAGATCACACCAAGCTGAGTGGTGCAGTTGATACACCTGCAGGATGGGATGCCATCCAAAGGTATTCCCATGTGCTCAAGAAGTGGGCCCATAGGAACATCATAAGGTTCAACAAAGCCAAGTCCAAAGTTCTATACCGGAGTCAAGGCAACCCTCAGGATCAATATGGGCTAGGGCATAAGGAGATTGAGAGCAGCCCTCCTGAGAACAAACACAGGGAGCTGGTGGATGAGAGGCTGGATATGAGCCAGAAATGTTTGCTTGCATTCCAGAAAGCAAAATATGTCCCAAGGTGCATCAAAAGAACTGTGACCAACCTGTCAAGATATTGTCCCCTTCTATTCTGCTCTGATAAGATCTCAACTGGAGTATTGTGTCCAGCTCTGGGGTTCACAGTATAGGAAGGAGCAAGTTAGAGGAGTGCAGTGAAGATGCTGGATGGAGCAACTCTCCAGTGAGGAAAGGCTGAGAGAACTAGGAATGTTCATCCTCGAAAAGAGAAGGCTCTGGGGATTCCCAGTTGTGGCCTTTCAATACTTAAAATAGGACTTTTAAAATGTTTAGCAGGACCTGTTGTGATAGTACAAGGATTAATAATTCTAAACTGACAAAAGGTTAATTTAGATTGGCTATAATAAAAATTTTCACAAGTCAGTGAACACTGGAACAGGTTGCCCAGATAGGTGGAAAATGCCCCTGCCCTGAAAATATTCAAGATCAGGCTTGATGGGACTTCTGACCAACCTGATTTTGTTGAAGATACCCCTGCAGATTTCAGGGTTGTTGGAGTAGATGACCTCACAAAGGTCCTTCCCAACTCCAAATATTTTATGATTCTATGAAAAATCTCACTCTGATCAGAGTATTTTCTTTTTAGTGGGTGCTGGTTTTCTCCTATTATACATGGGATTTCATAGTGCTAGATTACAGTATCTCGGGTGATAAACTTCTTTCCCAGTCAGAGAACCTCAGTCTTTTTTTTTTCTCCTGCTTTCTTTGAACTGAAAATACCTATGAGAAAATGCTTCTTTAAGAAATGAAATAAAGGTATAACATGCAGCTATGCACAAATATTTGCATTAAATTTCCAATAGCAATGTCCAGGTGCCATGTATTTCAGAGAAGGGTGTAGAAAAGCAGGTTTTAAACAGTTTCATGAGGAAGAGATTAGCATGGCCCTTTACAGGAAAATACTTTAAAAAACATGCCATATCTAACTGCAAAGCACCATGATACCTTTTATAGATAGGCTGAATAACTAGGTCAAGTAATAACCTGACACATATATAGAAATAACATATAATTATAACAATATATATGTGAAAATATTGTTTAGGTGAATTCTAACAAAAGCAAGGTGGCCAAGATAACCTCTTTCCAATTTGGGAGGTAATAGCCCATGACATATAATGTTTTAAAAACACTCTCATTCAGATTAGACTCAACTTCTTAAAATTCACAGCATCAAAAAAAGCACAGAATATTTTTCCAATGTTGCCCCAAGTAGAGCCAAGTCTGAGTAAAATACTCTTGCTGTATGTTCTTCAAAGACCAATCTTAATCCCAGTGAAAGTTATGAATGGATAAATTTGGCCCATGCCTACTTTACAGTATGATACTACATCATTTTAAGGAGAAAGAGCATATTTATTTAATAAAAAATTCTTTCCCTGCAGTCACCTAAAAATATTATTTTATGCCTCTAAAAGATAATATTTATAATAAACCTATTTATTATAAATATATTGTTTTATGGCAGGGATTGCTTTGCCTGCTCTTTCTTTCCCAACACTATAATCACAGTCATAACAAACACTTCTAACATCAGACATGGAGGTGTACAAAATCGGAAGAAAAAACCAAAACAGTCAGTGATCAATCATTTCTTCTTGTGATTCTTTTTAGTAAAAATCAACTTAGAGGACACTAAAATAGCTATAAAATACTCAGTTAAACTGAATTATAATGTCTTGAGTACTGTATCTTAGGCCCTTTAACACATCCTAAGCCAGAGAGTAAAAAAGTCAGAGAGACATCAGGGAATATGAAGATAATATAACTCTGCAGATACTAACATATAAAAATATTGCTTATAATTTACCATAGGTTTAATCCAGTGTAATATTTAACCTTTAAAATAGATACACAGATGAACCGTTTTCAACTGCTGAAACCACCAGGCTCAGAAAAGGTTACGATTCTTTCTTTATATCAATTCTGTGCTTAATTTTTATTTTTCCAGTCGAAGTGTGGCCCATTTTTTTCAAACAGAATTGATTTTGGTTATCCATACTTCATAGAGAAAATTAGTTCTTTCAGGGACCCAAAAAAGTTGCTTATCTGCATATTTATGTGATAAAACACAATTACATACTATATTACAGTTTCTTTCTCTGTTTTACCAGCCAGTTTTGAAATATAGACTCTCTGTGTGAGACATAGAATACCTATGTTTTAATTTTTTGTGACAAAATCTGAGTTCCCAAGCATATAATTCATTTAAAGATCTGTATTTATTTCTCAATATGACACACTGTTGGCTGAAACTCAATCCATCATAAACCTTTCAAATCCCATTTTAAAGTAGCCAAAAGTCAGATCTGAGTAGCAGGAGTGATCATTACTCAGGATTTGTAAAACACATGTAACAATGTACAGAAGGGACTTGGTGAGGACCAACCTGAGGATCTGAGAACACTTGCTGCATGTTTTTGATTGGGCCATATGGAACCCCACTCCCTTCAAAGAGCTTCAACCACTCGATGGTCACTTTTTCTGAAAACCTAAGAGAAAACAGGAATGGATGTGGTTTTAACATTGTACTTTTAGATTCTAAAGAATGTATAGCATGTCTCCTTCCTCTCTCACTGCTTCTGTAATCCTCTCCACTGATTTCTTCCCAGTCAGTGGATAAAATAACAAAAATGTACTGCTGATGCTCTTCAGAAATTCAAAACCCAAAACATAGGGGAAAGAACATCTCTGAACTGACTTCTGTTTCTGTCTGATCATCTGAAGCATGCAGGAATGATGTAAAGCTAAATTTATCATCAGTTTTAAATAAGGATCAATGGGTTTCCTCCCTTCCTTAATTATACTAATGTGCTTCATCTTTGTTTTCCATTATGTACATATTTAACAACTAAAAGATACAATGCAAGTGCCATACAATACTGCTCATTAAAAGCTGATGTAAAGCACCATCAAAAACATACATCAGGGTTAAAAACCACATTTTTAGGTCAGATAACAACACTGATCACATATTTATTTGTTGTATGGTTGTACAACCTCTCCTAAGGACACCCAGTTCAGCATATATACACAGTGCCTGTATGCTGGTGAATACATTGCTCCAGGTCTTTGTATCACATCCAAAAAGTTCATTTTATTACTTTGTGAGCATTCCATTTCATAACTAGTAACACCACTCTATTTCCCCTGTTTTGCTAGACAGATTTTCTTTCCTCATCTGCCAAGTAAAGTTGCATACACAAAGGAAAACACACCATTGAAACAATACCAGTCACTGAGATATGGTATTTTCTGCAGTCATTTGGGATTCTGAATCAAAGGTGAACTTGGAGGTAGTATTTTAAATTTCAGGAAGATAAATACCACAGAGGTCTAGCAGCTTATTAGAAATCAAAGACTGACTTCATTATATACCCAACACCAAAAAGAAATTAGATGTGATTTAAAGACCTGATGGAAATGAAATAAATAGAAACATTTTAAAGGGACACTCAATTACTGGTATTCTATAGCTACCAGTTTGCCACTCCTAAAGAGTAATTTGGAACAATGTCAGTGACATTCAGCTTTACTTCTAGCACCAACATATGAATGGCCCTTTCTAAGACCTAGAAGCTTTATTCTGTAGTCAATTCTAAAAGAAATGGAAGGAGCAATAGAAAAGAAAAATCAAAATAAAAGGCCTTAAAAGTGCCATAATAAAATGTAATATAAAATAAAGATGACTCATGAAGAAATGAGGCATAATGCAGCATAGCTTCTAAATAAAACAGATATAAGAATATTGCACAGTATAATTATATTTAATATACTTCATTGAATATTAAAGTGATTTCATGGTAAAGATGTAGTCAACCATAAATATAGTGCTGCTGTTGAACCCATCTAGGGTATATCCAATCTATCTCTGTTGCAGCCATACCTAGAACCAGGTACATCGCAGGAAACTGGAGAAAAAGATAACTCTAGAGAGGCACCTTTCTTCCTCAGTGATTGCAGCTGTTAAGAAACTAGGATTTTAGTCTAAAATGCAATTTGTATTTCCCTTTAGTACTCTCAATTCAACAACTATTCTCATAATCTGTATATTATTGTTATTCATAGCTTTCTATTATTAAGGTCTGGGGCTCAAACTACTGCGCAAGGTAAATAAGATTCACATGAAAAACTGTTTCACTTCAGTTACAGATGCCGTTTATATAATACTATGCTGTTACCTGGTAGCAACAGAGATGCTTCATATTTAATGGCTCACTAAATCCTGTGTTATAAATGGAAAACTTTTTTCTGCTACTACTTTTTGACTCTTCAAATTCTACTATCACATTTCTAACAAGACAGGACAGCTGCAAGAGGAATCTTGGACTCAACTTCATAACCATTTATGCTGAAGACCATACCTAGGAAATATTTCTGTATTGCATAACACATATGTATTGCATCCAATTGATCTTTTAATAATTAATAGGTCCTGCTATGTTATATTCTTGCACTTCATTTTAAGAAAGTGTTTATAAATATCTTCCTGAGTCTAAAAAACCAAAATTTTGCGTTTAAAGGATGGCCTAAAAATTAGGTATTTTCAATGGGAGTGTGTATAATCTATATCTGCATAACCAATAGGCTACTTCCTGATGTAGTGGTAAATCTGAATAATTTTCAAGACATTGTTCTTCAGTTACACCACTGTGGGTGGTGCAATATATAACAGAGTTGTATATATGTATATATGTATATTGCAAAACCTATGTATATGTTAAGCAAAATTATGGCAATTCTATATGCATTTCTAAAATTTTAGGTTGTGCTTATGTTTTTCCTTCCTATGTAATAAAAATAAACCCCACCATTTTGTAGAAAACAAGAGTTTTTCTATTATCCTCAAGAGATACACACATCATTTCCTCTTGATATTTGTCGTGGTTTCGGACAACAGATATCTGCTAGGGAAGACAAGAGTCTCCCCTTCAGTTACAGTCACAGCTGGCAGGGAACACCGGTGGCTGTGGGATGGGTGCGGTGATCCCACACGGCTGCAGGGACCCTCCGGCACAGAGCAGCCCAGCCCAGCCCAGGAGCAATGGAATTCCAAAGGCTGAGCGAGGTATACAAAGTGTCCATGGTGCTGGTTGGAGAGTGTGGAGGTGTCCAAGCAGGGCTGTGGTGCGGGTTGTCAAAAGGCAGGGGAAACTCCAGGTCAGTGCTGGAGAAGTGATGGGATTGCAGCGGCCACAGCAGCTCTGAGCAAGGCAGCAAAAAAGCTGATCCAAGTTCCCAGGCAAACCAGGAGAAAAACCCTAAACGCTGCAGGCCATGATTCTCAGAGAAAGCCCCTTCCTCTCTCCCTCCGCAATGTGACACACCACGTCCTCACCCTATCTTTTTTTCTGCCTTGGCCCAAAGTCTTTGTTGTTTCCTCAAANACAGTCACAGCTGGCAGGGAACACCGGTGGCTGTGGGATGGGTGCGGTGATCCCACACGGCTGCAGGGACCCTCCGGCACAGAGCAGCCCAGCCCAGCCCAGGAGCAATGGAATTCCAAAGGCTGAGCGAGGTATACAAAGTGTCCATGGTGCTGGTTGGAGAGTGTGGAGGTGTCCAAGCAGGGCTGTGGTGCGGGTTGTCAAAAGGCAGGGGAAACTCCAGGTCAGTGCTGGAGAAGTGATGGGATTGCAGCGGCCACAGCAGCTCTGAGCAAGGCAGCAAAAAAGCTGATCCAAGTTCCCAGGCAAACCAGGAGAAAAACCCTAAACGCTGCAGGCCATGATTCTCAGAGAAAGCCCCTTCCTCTCTCCCTCCGCAATGTGACACACCACGTCCTCACCCTATCTTTTTTTCTGCCTTGGCCCAAAGTCTTTGTTGTTTCCTCAAACACCCACATCAGCGCTCCTAGGAGAATAATGGTAAAAAATTCTACAGATAAGAAAGAAAAAAACCAACCCCCAACAATATCGAAACTCTATCTAACTCTGATGTAGAATAGCTTCCTTTATTTGTGTTAAAGAGAGGTTGTTGAGAGCATATTGTTAAGCAAACTGTTGAAAACCAAAAAAGACCATCACCACTGCCAATAAAGGTCTAGCGTTCAGATTTTGAGAGCAACAACATGGAACTATTTTGTTCATTCAACTATGTTTTATATATCAAAACATCTGCTGTGCATCATTAAGAACTATTGTTTCAAAATCTGATAAAAGATAGGATATGGATTTAAAAACATGAACTTTTACCTCTGATGTCATTGGTACAAACTTCAAATTTTTAAAATTTTTTTTTCACCAATCTGTATGTATTATTTCCCCAAATAAATACAATTTGTGATGATACTTCCACAAATAAATTCCATAACCTTTACTTAACGTAAGGGCTGATGTTAAGATTGCTAAGTATCTGTTAACAATGTGCTCAGCACTCCAAAATAAAAAGAGAAGACCCTCAGCAAAAACTTCCAAGAAGTAGAAGACTAACATTCTCTCCTGAAAATGAAGGCTCCGTCAGCAGAATTTAGAAGGTCTGGCCAATTCTTTTTCTCTTAACACATTTTAAAAGGTGTTTCTATGAATTTTCCTTGGTTTTAATAAATATCCTACTTTGTATATTTTTTGGTTAAGAAAAAGAAATTATTGACTCTCTTTATATATACACATACATAAATAAAACCACTGGGATGGAAACAAATATAAGGCTAAACAATGGTCCATCTTCCAAACCTGAGATAGTAAGGGGGGAAAAAAAATAATCAAAAACTGTAAAGCATCAGAACTCTGAAACATGACACTTGCAAGAGGATCTTTACCTCAGAGATACTCAGTGACTGCATGAGAGCTCAACACTGCTCACACTACATCTTCATATCTTTACAGAGGAGTCCCTTTTCCTATAAAATATTCCATCTGATACATATATATGTGTACATATACATACATATATAATCACATAAATGCCTCTAAATTATTGATGTAATTATTTATTATTGATTATTGTGATTATTGATTATTTGTAGAAACATTCTAAACCTGTAGCTTAGCTTTCTAAAATTACTACCAGTATTTTAGAAGTTCAAAAGTATTTGCTTTTTACTCTACTACTTTGTGGTATGAAGCTCAAGTTCAGGCTCTTTCTGAAAGCACCTCAGAGAAAGAAATTGTATGTACCCAGTGAAGAACAAACCCATTCCTAGGACATTTACTGCAAAGTCTGAACTGAGTTTTACTTTCTGAAGAGGTCAAAGTCTCAATGGTGTCTTATTTGTATTTTAAGCAATACTCTAACCCTCCTCTGCACTAAATTACACAGCACTCACAAAGATACTGAAGTTGCATTATTGAAATGAAGCATCAAATTCTGGAACATTTAACATTAAATACATGTCATGCTTTAATTTATCTTAAGAATAGAAAGTGTGGCGTAAGCTGAAGTAATTGAAATTGGATGAAATCCAACTAAATATTTTTTTCTTCAATTAGCAAATATAGCAGTCATCATTAAATGAAAACATCCAAATTTAAACTATACACTCAGCAAATTCATCAAAAAACATTACAGCATAATATAAGGAAAAAACCTCCAAAAGGGAAAAAAAAAAAAGTTTTACACCTTGTTTTCTTGCATAAACTACAAGTGTAGTTTTGCTTCTTAAAAAGCAGGATCTACATTTCCTACTGCTTTAAAACAATTTCCAATTAAAAAAAAATAAAGTAAGAAATGGAACTTTAAGTGTAAAACAGAAAAGGATGTCTGCTTGACTTGTGCAAGTTAAATAAAATGATAATGAGTTTGTATATTTTAATANTCCAAAAGGGAAAAAAAAAAAAGTTTTACACCTTGTTTTCTTGCATAAACTACAAGTGTAGTTTTGCTTCTTAAAAAGCAGGATCTACATTTCCTACTGCTTTAAAACAATTTCCAATTAAAAAAAAATAAAGTAAGAAATGGAACTTTAAGTGTAAAACAGAAAAGGATGTCTGCTTGACTTGTGCAAGTTAAATAAAATGATAATGAGTTTGTATATTTTAATAGCACTTGGGTTTGTTTTTAAATTTCTCATC
>VWZN01021700.1:191019-206850 GCA_013396955.1 Regulus satrapa | reverse complement strand
GATTACTTTCTTGCATGAAGGTCCCAGTCTTCAAAATGTTTCTTTAACAGTCCTTTTTTCAGAGAATTTAATGCTACCACCCATCTTCTTACAGGATGTACATACATATGGATAATTACATACGTATTACAACACAATGGATGATTTATTTACATTTCTGCTAACATGAAATGAAAAAAAAAAAAAAAACCAAACCACTTTTACAAATGCAAGATAGAAAAAATTACAACATAACAAGTATTTTTTTCACTGTTTCTGTTGTAGCTTCCATTGGGTGCCAACTTAGGAATAACCAGTATTGATGTAAAGCAAACTACAATTTCCCATATAAATAATTAAGAAAATTTACTGTGGAAATGCTGTGTTTTGTACTTGATATGCACTCCAGATCTGAAACATTTTTTCCTCATTAGGCAAGTTACTACCCTTATGCCAAGATAAATAAGAGCTCTGATATATGTTTCAAAATGAGAGCCTCATTTCTTGCTTATCCAAATAGTACAGAAGAGCAGAGCATAAAAGTTTTAGGACAGACTCTCTGACCCAGTGAAAGAAACAACTGGAATGTATTTAGGTCTCTAAACCACTGCAGAGGAAAAATGTGGAGATACCTGTATAACAGCACAGTTACCAATCAGCAAAGGAAGCAGATGCTGTGTTCTCTGACCAAAGAAAATAGAAAACTTAGATTTAAACCCATTAAAGAATAATCTTTGCTTTAGTAAGCTAAGGGGATCCAGTGAAGCCTTTCCAGATGGAATTAAACAAAATCTTGGATATAAGACTCAAACAGAGATATCACAATGCAAATAGCAGGCTTTTTCCTTATAAAGAACATCTGTTGGGAAGTTGTTTACATTCCTACCAAAGTGGAAAAGGGTATCACTAATTCTTCATTGCAGCCAGGCATGTAATGGGGGAGTAGAAAGTTACTGCTTAATATTTTTTAATGAACACACAGAGCTTTTCACCAGCTCACAGTTTTTTCAGCTGAAAAAACAAACAGGGATTTGGGGCAAAGAGAAACATTCTAATTTCTCATGATACTCATTTCCAAATAATTTTCCAGGGATTTATTTCTTTATTTCCCATTATTTTATATTTAATTGTGTGAATTTTGCAGTCTCTTTCCCTCCTGTTACGAGGAGGAAACAGGCTGTCCATTCATGACTGCCTTGCTGAGCACTCTAAAGGAGAGCTTCCAACCTGTGGGTTAGCAGTTTGCTCTCACTCTTCCAGGGATAAGAACCGGACTGTTCTTAGGCCAACTTCCTCAGGAAATTTGAGATAGGTTATAAATTATAGGCTATTACTGTATTTTAGTGTTTCCCTTCTCTGTTGTCCTGCTCTAGGTTTTCAGAAGTAGTTGAGGTAGTTCAGTGGCCAGCGAGAGCAGAAGAACCAGCACACAAAATGTTCTTGATTTACCCTGGAAACTCTGTATTTGATGGGGTCACCAAGTTACACCACTTGCTGAATTCTAACAATTTCAACTAAGTCTTAAATAGTAGAGTTAAAGCTCTGCTGTTTAGAAGTGGCATTATAAAATTAATTTTTAATAAGTCTGTGATTTTTTTAAAATGCTGATTTATGATAAATAATTACTGGGTTTCTCACTGGTTTTGGTTTCTCTCCAATAGAATTGCTGCTCAGCATTACATTCCAAGTGGTTAGAGCACTCTCATATATATTCTTGTTTTTAGCATGTACACACACACATATATATAAACTATTTCCTGTAAAGAAAATAGCACTTCATCCCTGAATGCAAAATGACAGCTGTGAATTTATGCCACAGAACATTTTTACTTTATTCTTTCATAGAGGTAGACAAGAGTAGTTGTCAAATACAAAGATCACCAAGAGCAAAGGAAGACCAGAGAGATGTAGTTTGGTAAGAAGGTTTGCTATAAATAAAGCCATTCAAAAGTAAGCAGTGTAGTTTGTATATTGAAAAAAATAATACTAACAGTGCTTAAGACCAAAGGACAAAATTTATTTGTAACTATAATCCTACAATTTCTAGTTCTTATCATGCATTTCTTATGGTGAAAACTATATTGCATCATTGAACTTTTGCCTTGCCACTGCCTTACTTTTGCCTCTATATTTTGGCTTTTAGAAAAACAATTTATGAAACAATCTGAGGGTATGTTATTTAGAAATAAGTTACAGTAATAAATTTTTATAGTGTCTTGAAATTACAAGCAAAATCTTTCTTTTCTTCTTTCTACACAAACTAGAGAAGAAACTTGTAGAAGAAACTTTACTATTAGCACAGCAGCCTGATTACGAAGGGCAATTAGTAATTTTGAAGAACACTAAAAAGACATGACCTGATTACAGCACAGTGATTAAGATACAGATATAGATTAAGATTAGGATTTACTGATATGACCGACAGAATGAAATTAAAGTCACCTTTCTAGCAGCTAGTGATCTACCAAAGATCTTATGCTTTGCAAAAGTTGGAGTCGAGCAAAGGTAATGCAGGTTTTACTTGTATCCTGAAACATTCAGGTTCGTGCCATCTCACCCCTTTCCATGGAAGTCAGCAACTGCACACCTTTGATCTGAGGGACTTGATCCTGGTTCAGAAACCACTGGTATACGTTTCACATGCGTGGTTTAATTTAGATAATTCTGAGTTACTGCTGTAATTTACCATATGAAAATCAAGCACATGGCAAGTAGCTGCAGAGTCAAAAGCTGTGAAGCTTAATGTCAAATACTTGTCCCACTGATTTTTTTTTTCTGAAGAGAACTCTTAGAGAACTGTTAGTCATGCTGAATGGTCATTCTCAGACAGTGAGGAGAGCAGTTGGAGTCAGACTCCTCTTTCTGGGGAGAACAGCTCCTTTGCCATAATTAGAGGCGCTCAAGCTCCCTCCACAAAACACAGTCGTTCCTTTAATAAGTGACACTGTACTCTATCCCAGCCTACAGCAGCCTTCTCAGCTTCAAACACAAAAGCAGTCAAGTGTCAAAAACTTCAAAGAAAGCTTTTCATTTTATTTTTCTCCTTGATCCACTGATAGAACAGTTCATTTTCTTGAATTTTGTGAAATGACTTTTTGACTCATCAGACCTGTGTAACAAATCACTGTCTCAATCACCAAATGTTCCCACTTGACTCATCTGCTTTTCCTTTGGCCTTTGGGTAGGAAGCTTCACTTCTGATACATTTTCTAAATTCACTTTTGTGAACTCTTCCCCCTCAGTAGCACTTTGGTGCCATTAAAAAAAAAATTGCATTTCCTGCAACATAATGTGCTAGTTTCAGGGTTTTAAATTTCATCAGAACCCACATTTTCTTTCTTAGAGTAATGTCTTTCCTTTAAAAAACATCATTTTATAGCACACTATCAGCTGTAACATGATGCCTCTAAAACAGTAAGTACTATAACATAAGGCTTTTCCAGAATTCTATTTAATTCTGCTAACTTGGAGCAGCTTTTTTATTAATGATACATTTGTACTGTCATGTATATTGTTTAGTATATTGGTGGTCAAAGACTTTTTAATTTCTGAACCTTGCTGCTGCAGTCTATGCTAAAACAGTATCTTCTCTGAAGAAAACTATAACAACACAGGACTGTCAATAATCCTAATATTTTTCAGTGTTAAAAAGGCTGGAAATCTATAAAGTATTATTCCTCCAGGCTTTTTCTGCCTCAAAGCAAATGGACAAACTTCACACAGTTATTGTCCCCAGGGAATGTAGTCAATCCTTCCCAAGATGTAAAAGCAAACCCTGTAATGTGAATTATACTTTCAATCAGGTGCTTGCATTTCCAGGTGTACCATCCAGTAATGTGCCAACCAGAACTTTGCAGGAACTTGGAGCATTGTAAATTTTTACACAATTATGCTCCAGGAGAGCATAAAATGGGTTGTGCTGTGATCTTTGCTTACTGGGACTAACTGGAGCAGAAACACTGCCCATTTTACAGTCACAGTGAAATGCAACCGAGCTGAGTCTGATCACTGTATTCCATAGAGTCAACTTTTCCATGTTCTCCTGTGAGACAGCAGATTTTAGCCTGTTTTCTTAACTTCTCAGGATAGACAGCAGTCTTCAAAAGATCAGTAAATCTGAGCAAGTGTAACATTTAGAAAGGATGGTGGTCACTCCATAGAAAAAGGAAGAGGTAAAGAAAATCACCTTCTGTATCACAAAACCAGTACAGAGCACATGGTTCTAGAGAATTTAAAAAGTCAGAGCTATTTGACTAAAACTCCCCAGATCCTGAGTTCAGAGCCAGTTTTACAGGTGTGCCCATGTTTGACGTGATCCGGTGTCATTTGGCTTTTTCCTTAGCAAATATCTCCTGTCCCCTGCTCCTCCGGCGCTGCTTCCCTGCTTGCCTGTTCCCATTCCCTGTTTTCCCTACAGGCTGCCCTGGCCAGTCACCCACATTTCCCTCTCTCCCAGGGTTGCTCTTGCCACCCTTTTGGCAGCGCTCACCTCCTGTTCTGTCCCCGTGTCCCCTCAGCCGTGTCCCCAGGCCGCCGTGCCGAGCCCAGGGAGGCCTGAGGGCTGTGGGGATCCAGAGCACGGCCCACAGAGCCCACAGGACACCAGCGATGAACCTGAACGCTTTGTTCCAGCAAATACAGTTCACGGAGAAGCGGGTGAGGGAGAAGAGGAGCTTCATCGAACAAGGTGGGTGCTGTCCTGAGGGGCCTCTCCGTTCCCAGACGAGTCCCACAGGGGAAGGCCTGGCACAGCCAGCGTGGCCGGCTCTTATCACCAGTATATTTCTATAAGGATGTAGCATTTACAAACTGAGCGCATACTCTTGTATTTTTTTTTTGTTGTCTTGCAGCTAAATGTGACATTTACAGAAGTTATGAAAAAATTAACCAAATAAAAGAAGAGCTGTGCGCTGCAAAAATTAACTTGGAAACCAAGGTGAGCAGGCATCTTTATAGCGTACATAATAAAGAAATACGTTGTGTTTACAAATATACGATCTATTCTTTCAAGAATAGATCCATAAGCACTTTCGAGGAGTGTGCTTCACCTTCTGAGCAGCATAGCGTGGAGGAAACCTGCACTGTGCCTTTCTGTGGTAAAAAAGTGCCTGCCAACATTCTTCCTCCTGCAGGTCTCACCCTGGGGCTGGTCCCTGGCTGCATCAGGGCAGGCTGACCTGCGGGGCATGGTGTGGGATACCCTGTTTCAACAGTCCTGCAGCTCCTTACAGCACTTCCCTCCAGGGTACAGAAGCCATCCCTTGGCTGCCCAATGCTGTTTATTAATGGCCTTTTACAGAAAATATATGGAAGCATTCCCTGTATTTATTTCACAGGGTCTTGAGTCCTATACTGAAGAACTTTCTGTGACCTTAAAGTTGAGGCTTACAAGCCCTAAGTGTTTTTCTAGGGAGGCCAAAGACAGAGGAAAGTTTCTGAATCTATTTAGTGATTTTATAACTCTTTCCACTAAATAGAACTGCAGATTAAGCCACCGGTTTTGCAGTGTTTTTCACCAATAACACCTGTGGTTGCGAATTATTTAAAAATCCATTTGCTTGTGTCTGAAAATTAAGTCTAAATACTCTCCCCTGTGTTCTTAAGTGTCTGTGCTGACAGAATGTGTGTTCACAACAGGAAAACATGTGGAGCCTCCTTTGAAGTCAGAACTGTTGGATCCTATCATTTAAATAAACAACTCCAAGAACCTTTGGGAGATTGCCTCATCTAATTGTGAAAATAAATGTTTGGGGGATGACTTTCATCCTTCCTAAAATATATATATATGAAATAACATTGCTGAGAAGGGATCAGAATAGAACTAATTTCCAAATATTTACTGGTTGCCAACTGAGACTATAATCATACAGGCAGTTATTCAGATAGCTGACATTTATGCATGCCACAATCTCAGAGCCCAAAGGTGCTTTAAAATATTAACTTATTTATCCAACACAGAATATATCTGGATCTTGCTTGTTAGGTGAAGTCCTCAGTAGTCTTAGTCATAAGTTTATTTATGAACATCAGAGTTTTATGTTTATATTACTAATTTGTTATTGATGCACTGTGATTTATAATCAAGGTTTATGTGGTAGGTACAGAAGTTCCCAAGAGTAGAGCCATTATTGTAAATGACTAATGGGAAGAGCTGAAGAACTATTCCTAATTAAATTTTATGTGCTTTACTGACCAGTATTAATAATATTCTCACTGATGTCCACAAAAATACCTTTTACTTGCTTGCGTAGTCTGATATTGATTCATTTATAGATAGGAAATGATACAGAAAAGTAGTGGAATAGAAAAATGCATTTCAATCAGACCGTATTTAGGTTTAAAGATTATATAGTCATTGACATTATTTAAAGTAATTTATTTTCCACTACAGGAATTAGGTTTACATATGTCTGCAATAGTTCATGTAATTCAAATAGTATTAAATAATGTTCTTCAGCTAATGCTGCTCAATTTCTCCCATACTAAATAACTGCAGTTCTTTATGTGCACACATATCTAACATCATGCATGCACAGCAGCTGATGCCTGACCAAGATGATGAGACCGAGTTCAGAAGTTTTTTGACATGTATTTCACAGACACTGCCTGTGGTCCATCAAAGAGTCCTAGGAAATGCAATTTTTCCCTCTCTTCTGTAAAACCAGGTAGCATGTAATTAGATCCCAAATTACAGCATTTTGCTGTTTGTAGCTCAATGACTTCTTTAAAAAAATTGATTGCAAAGGCATAGATGAATTTGGCATCTTACAGATGGAGAAACTACTCTGAAGCTAGTTATGTACAGTATTACAAATACAGTGGTGTATGACCACCTACTCTCTTTGAATTAATATGTAAAATAAATTCTGAGCCAATCATCACCTGCACACTTAGCATGCTGGACATATCAGGGATGAGGAAAGAAAAAATAATCCCATTACTTTTCCTCAGCTAAAAATTCCAGAAATTGTGCTCAGAAAAATACCCTGCTCTCCTTTGCACATTGCACAGTAGCACTGTGGAGTGCATGGCATGTGCAGCCATTCAGCCCAGGACCCCTGTCCCCTTTGCATTCTCCTGATATTATTGTCTCATTTAGTTCGTGGTGAGATTTACACCGTGAGATGGAGGACAGTGGTTTACGTTGGCTAAAGGACCCCACGTGGTCAATATCTTTCCTGGAAAGAAATTTCCTGGCAGATTTTTAAATGCCATTTTAGGTAGACAGAGAACCACTAAATGAGTCTTTCAAGGAAAGGAGACTTTTCAAAGTTTTAGCAGTATACTGAAAGGTTATTGAGGGGCAAGAAAAGAGCTGGTATGCTTTTGTTAGTGCAGCAGCTGTGGACTAACAGCTGGACTGTTTTTAACTGGACCAAGATCCTTGTATACAGCTTCAGGTATATGAAACAATAAAACAATAACCTTACTTTATAATTTTTTTTTCCTTTTGGAAGGTTCAGAATCTCTCTGTAAAGCAGTTCAATGTAGAAATGCTGAAGAAACGTGAAGACAGCTTAGAAAAACAAAAAGCTGAACTAATTAATCAAAGAACCAGTCTTCTTAAAATCATGGTATGTTTCCAGCTGTGGTATTCACACATCTCTTTTCTATTTTGCAAAAGCAATCAGCTTTAACAGTCAAAAATCCAGAAAAACTAATATTTTAAATCAGGAAATGATACATTCTTTAATTTTAATATATGTAACAATGTAAATGTAGATAAATTCTCACATTTAATTTAAACCATGATCTGAGGTAGTGTATGCTGCATTTCATCTCCAAAGCTGATTTTATATTCTTGACTTCATTTTCTACTGTTTGCTGTTGTATGACTGAACTCCAATTCTGACAGATTATTTCCTTTGTAAAAGTAAGCTGGGGAAGCCTCGCCTGAAATTGGATTGCCTCATCCACAGTAACAAATATTGAAAAGGATCAAAAGAAAACCCCAGGGAGGCCCACACCACATTTTAGCAAATGTGGACAGTTTAGCAATCCTGACATAGCACACAATCCTTTGATGCCAGACACACCTCAGCACCTCTTCAAAGGTAGCAACTTATGACAAGTTTTCCAGTTCTCTCAGATGCTAACCTGAATATTGCCTTCCTCTTACTTTGCTGAGCCTTCTTGGATCTGAACATATGAAGAAATGCTGCAGAGGAGCAGTCTTTTCTGCATATGTATTTGTCCTTTAAATCAGCAGAGCTAAATTTTAAACATTCAATACAAATCACCAGTATTAAACCTAGAGCTTTAGGCAGATGACTTTTTAACTAAGTCATATTTCTGCAAAGTAAACCCAAAGTATTCCCAGTACATGTCTGAAGTTTGATCTATAAGTTATCTTTTCTTTTTTTCTGTATATAGGGATAGTTTCATTTTATTTAATTTAGCAATCAATTAGGATTTCTTAGAAGGAATTTAATA
Source organism: Regulus satrapa (assembly GCA_013396955.1). NCBI lineage: Eukaryota > Metazoa > Chordata > Aves > Passeriformes > Regulidae > Regulus > Regulus satrapa. The sequence continues at coordinate 198,438 of VWZN01021700.1, read as the reverse complement.
TAACCTTACTTGTTTGAATATTTTTTCCCCAGACAATTAAACTGTGATTTTCTACCAACAATAGCATTCTTGGTAGTTATAAAGGGAGTTGAAGTACATCTGCATTCTGCAGAGGTTAAACAATACTTTTATTTAGTCTAATAACAAACTTTAAAAAAAAAATTAAAAAAGAACAAAGAACTGCCATACTAGTGACTTTAAACAGAATTTTCTAATTTCAGTATGAGAGTTGAACTGAAAATCTGCTGTCTATAACATAATGTAGTAATTTTTAATGCTCTGTTATCAAGAATAGACCTTTCATTTTTGCAAGGGAAAAAAAAAAAGTTTAAAACAACAGGCGTAATGATAGAGGTGTAGACTATTTCCTTGTTCTTGTAAGAAAAAGTAAATATTTTCTTTACTTTTACCTTTATTTTTTGTTTATTTATTTGCTTTCCTACTAAAATTTTAAGGCTAACAAACTACTCAGTCTACCTAGCTTAACAAAGACTTCCATTTTTTTCACCTGAATGTTTATTCTTGCCTTTCTCTTTTTCAGGCAGATGCAAAGAGAAAAATTACCGAAGAGGAGGATAATTTTATCAGAGAAGTAACAGAGTTTAACAATGAATATGGGCTAACAAGTAATAGAGATCTTCTTATTAAAAAGAAAGTCAAGACTGAAATAAATGATTTGGAGAATGAGGCAGCTCTGTTGAAAAATGGTAAGTCCTCTATAAAACCAGTTTATCCTGGATTAAAGCAAACTGATAAAATATAGCTGTGCAAACCAGTAATTTTAATTTCATTCTCCCGCTGTCCGGAGCTTCCTTTCAGTACTGAACTGAACGAGTGTGGTGTGACATACCAAGCATAATGAAAGGCTCTGCTGTTCCCTATCCTCCTCAACCTTTCTGCTGGGAGCACTGTGAGGAGGAGAAGCCAACCTGAAGAGGCAGCTCCCAGCGTCTAAACTCAGCCAGCACAGAGCTCACGGTGGCACGCAGGTTTAGAAGCACCTGTGGTTGAGCTCTGTCCATCTCCTTAGCTTCCAAAGATTGTATGCACAGATGTCCTATAGGACTGGTCCTTTGCTGCCACAGTGTAGCTTGATGTTCAGTTAAGGTACAGGGGATGAGATCTCTCAGAGCACAGGGTCACGCTGCAGGGCAGTCCTTCCGCGAGGAAATCGGGGTCGTCATGGATCACGGGCTGAACATGAGCCAACGGCATCAGAATGCCAGCACCACACTGAGACACAAACAGAGTTCTGACCTCTCGCACATGAAAATAATTCCTTACTCTATTCGGGGCAGTTAAGCTCTGAGCTGGAGTGCTGTGCTTCTCATTTTGATCTTAAACTTAAAAAAAAAAAAAGAAAAAGTGTGGACCAGCTGGAGAAAATACACATAGGACATGTGAGAGTGATCAGAGTTCTGGAGCACATGAGAAAGAAGAAAGTGAAAAAAAATGTGACTATTTAAGGTACTATGAAAAATATTAATGAAATTGTTGAAGTATCCCGTAGAAAGGAAATTAATATATTCTCTATATGTATAGCAAACTGAATAAGAAGTAACGAGTGTAGAGGACAATAAGAGTCTGTCTGACAGTTTAGGAATCTTTCTGAAGAACAGTGGACAACTGTTCTTTAGAACTTCTGCCTTAGAAGATTCCACTACCAAAGGAATAAGGAGTTTCCATTACCAAAGGTCTTTCAAACAAGGGCAAACCAGCATTTTTTCTGAGACAAGAGGTACAGCTGATCCTGCCTTCAGGAGAGGAATGCAGTGGGTAACCCCTCAAAGCCCATTCCAGCCTCATGACCTGTCAAGCAACAGCACTTTCAATTCCCCATATCTGCAGCAAAGTTACTGAAAAAGAACTGTCCACTGGAGTTTGCACTTGGAACACTTTCTTTCTTATTTCCTGTGGCTATGATACTAATCATAGCCATCCTGGAAAGTCTGTATTTGATGTCAAGTGTTACTTTTAGCATTTAATTTTTTCATAATCAGGCAAAGCCAGGCCATTAAAGGATCAGTAGTACCTGAAGGGTGACCAAAATTCTTCCCTAAGTTCAGTTGCCATCTCAGTTCCATCCTTTAACTGCACCTTTCAAATTGAGACAAGTTGAGGCACAATTTGTCTGTCTTTTTGTTTGCTACATTCCTGGGCCCACTGACAACTCTGAAGTGAAAAGTTTAAGCAACTTTTAACAAAGAAATTATGTGAGGACCTCCAGTTGGTAGGAAAACAATCACAATTAATTCCAGATGCTGCCTAATGGTAAGGTTCATATATATATAACACCAAAAATACTAAGAATGGGGTTTTTTTCCAGTCCTGCTGAGAGGTGTCTGTTCTCCACCTATTCAATCAGTCATCTTCTGTTCTTTATAGCTGAATTAACTCTAAAGCAAAACATTCTTTTTATGCCCAGACAACAAAATATGTTGAACAGCTCAATGACATTAAAAAAATAATTTTCTTTCATAGCTATGAATACATTATACAACATATAATTTCCCATGAACTGTGTTATATATGAATTATTTTAGTTTATTTTGGTTTTATATTTAAGGTTCTTTTGACTAGCTGAAGATTGGTAGAAGTAGTTAAGAATATTTAAGATAGTATCATGAATGCTAAAACTGCAATGCATTTTAATTTTAAACCTATTTTTTTCTTAGAAATGGAATCAATGGAACATAAAAACGTTCAGTTAAATGCACTCCAGCTGCAGAAAAATGAATTAAAGCAGGATTTATTTACTCTCCAAAGTGAGCTCAAAGGTGTGCCTGATAACTATTTCTTGTGATAATTATTTCTGGCTTGAAAAATGCTTTTGAACAATGTTTCCCATCACTTTTCTCAACCAAAAGGAAATTAAAATATTGAAACTCTGATTATTTTTACAATATGGAATACCTATTTTTTAAACACAATTATTACAAAGATTGTGGTTTTCAATGAGATTTAATAGAAATGTCATTGATATTGAGGTCCAGATATCTGCTGAATCATGAGTTGTAAATATGAAAGAAATTCTGATTTTGCTGGTAAGTCATGTACCTAAATGTAGAATTTAATGTTTAAAAAAACTTAAAATCAACATAAATATTGTTTGAAATTTTCTGTGTCAAAGGTGATCACAGAAATAGGGAATATTTTGAAATATGAATTAAAATAATGTGAATGAGTGCTTTAGTACCATTTTTAGTAATATCTAAGTAACATATCACAGTAAGAGCTAAGAAAAGCAGTAAATGCGGTCCAAAATTATTGGGGAAAAGGAGTGAAATTTTCTAGATTGCAATATGTGATTACAATAATAATAAAATAATTAATTTTCTTTATTTAGATGCCTTTGCCCTTCAAAGAGTTTAATGAAGAAATATCAGAAAATATAAATTTAGATTATGTAGAAGGTCTTCGAATATGGATCATGAATATATGTTTATAGGTTAATTCTGATTTCATGTTTAGACCTTGAGAAAGTAATCAGGGAGGCTGAAAGAATGACAGAAGATTTAGAGGCAGAAAAAGTTCAAGTCACTGAAAAACCTCAAACTGATCCTGAATGTTTAAGGTAAAAGCCTCATGTTAACTAGTCCTTAATTTAATTTTAGGACTGTAGTTGCAGTCTAGTCCTGGTAACTGACTATTTTACCTTTCGTGTACCATATTCCTTCTGAAATCAGAAGAACCATTCATTTTTTATTAGACAAGCCCAGGCCCTGTTGTTGATTACAGCCTTTCACCCTCACCTACATACTCCAACGAACACAAAACTGCAAGTTTATGTCAGTTGGACCTGGAGGGAGAGCAAAATGCTGCTGCTCGGGTGGAATATCAGTTCCTGAGCTCGTGTAAAAATGGCAGTGGTGCACAAAGTGCTGATGAGCTGCCCAGTGCTAAACTTATTTCTGCTGCCTGGCCGTGCAGAGTCCATTGCAGCAGACTGGACTGTCCACAGTGACCTCCCTGCGGAGCTGGGACCTCTACTGGAGCTATTAAATGCAGATTATTTAATCTATAATCTCTGCTATCAGTTCTAGTTTGCCTTCTTATTAAACTAGTTTTGAACAAAATTTTGAAGACTTATCCAAGACAGAAGAGAAGACCTCACACAGTCTCCCTTAGGAGTGATGATTTCTTCTCAGGAGCTGAGTGGTAGCAATTCATTTCTTGTCAGTTTGCTTAAGTGAAACATTAGGTTTTCACTTCACAGAAAATAACATAATCAATTAATTTTTTTTTTTAAATCTCCAAATGCAGAAAACCTCTTATCACAGAATTGACCACCTTTTTGCTATTTTATGATGGTCTAGATGAAAGTGCCTGGGAATATTTTAAAATATTTGGGAGACAATGCGAAGGAATTCCTCCTTATAAAGTTAGTCCAAAAGATTCTCATACAGGAATTAAGGAAAGCACAACTTACATTACCATCACTGGGTTTTTTCCTTCATATCCCTAAGCTTTTTTAAAAAAAAAATAGTGGGGATTTTTTTAATCTGAAAACTTTCAATGGAAAGTTATAACTTTGCAGAAAACCCTGAGCAATTTTCTGAAAGATGATTTGATAATGACCCATTTTTTGCTGAATATTGGTTTTTGAAAGAAAATGATATATCAGCCCTATTACTAACTCTCTTCAACCCCTTATATGGTGTTGAGACATGGCCAAAATCCCCTCAGCATAAAAATTAATTAGCTCACAATCCTGCATACTGTAGCAAAAAATTTGCATTCAACATATACATAGAAGACACAGTGTAAATAATAATAACAGTAACGATTCTCCAGGACAGCACGTTATAATTCACTCCTTTACATTATTCATTCAATCATGATATATTGGGGTTGGTGATACACGAGGCTGTCAGCTTCCTTCCAACTAACATACTTCCCTTGGAATAGTTTACTGCCATGATTCCACTGAATATCCAAATTTGTGCAATTAGTTTTCCATAATAAGTTTCCTGTGTGAAAGGTAGAGAAGTAGCCAAAATTATCATACTTTGGATCCCCAGCTCTGCCACTGAGGTCCTTGGGATCAATCAAATCCATGTGTGTCTGTCCTTCTATGCAGTGAAATTAACTCACAGCTCTGCAGAACGACACTTTGGTTTTCTCTGGGTGGAAAATTGGATAAAACGTATTAGAGTCTATTAACTGCAAAATCAGCAAGTGTCATTTACAACCAAAGCAAGAAGGATGATGAGATTTTCTTATTTCATGAAATGCCTCCTTTTATGGTCTAGATAAGCTAACATTATTTAATTATTGCATGTAGTGCAAAATATAAAGTGCTTCTATGCTATTACCACTATCACAAAATGCAAACCCTTCTTGAAGTCTAGTAATATTCTGATCACATTTTGTTAAAATTGAAACTTTTTTTTTTAGTTTCAGATACTGTAAAAAAAAATTAGGACAGATTTGCCTAAATCATGGGTTTTTTTAATCAGAAAAGCTCAATGCTTCATAGAGAGACATAGCCCTGAAAAAGTGAGCTCAGATGCCAGAAGCAGCAGAGTTGTGCTACTGTATTTCCACGTCAGCACTAACAGATTCTGCTTTTCAGTGGAGCCAAGCAGGCAATCCCCATTTGTCCACCTCTCTTTAGAGCCACCCCAAATTTTATCAGACTCATTCATCTCTAGCAGTTGCTTGGGGCTTTTTGAATTTAACAAAGCCTACCACTTCCTGGTTTGGACTACTGAATTAAGAGAATGAGAGGGGATTTAAAGTATTAGACAGTGTAAATTGTGCAGCATGTCAAGGTGTCTGATCACTCTCTGGTACCTCTGTATCATCAAGAGGATGGAGCTGGGATTGGCACAGTGCTGCACAGTAAGGGAACAAAAAGGCAAAAAGCAGAAGTTGAAACAAGAGAGTGAACTTAAGGAAAAAGCATTTTTATCATGAGGAGGCACAGCTTGCTCAGAGAAGTTGCACAGTTTTCATCCTTGAAGGTTCTCCTTCTCAAGATACCCTCATATACTTGTGTATATCTTAACAGGAGTCAATTTTGGTCATGTTAAAATCAATGTGATTGAACCTTCTGTGTCTGAGAAACAACCCTTCTTAGCCTAACAAGATCAGGGGATTTTTATCCCCATACAGAGTTTATTGCAATAAGAATTCTAGTTTTCACTGAGAATCATTTTTATTACACATAAAGATTATACTATTTTGGCATACCTAATATGGATCAGAAATACATTTTTTTTCTATGAAATAAGCACAAAGTCTGATTTTATTTTTTACAGAGCTGGGATCCACACCACTCTGTGCTAAAAATACCCTTTTTTTTAATGCTTCCTTAGAACAAACATGAGAGACAGTCAGCATCAATAACCTGATATATGTAGCTCCCAGATCACCCTGCAAGTCTGCTACTGTATCACATCCCTAGTCCCAGCTTAAAAATCAATATCAAAAGTAGCTGGCAATGCAAGAATCTTCATTGCAATTAAGTATATATCCAAAAGTAAATTGTGTTTCAGCTGAAGAGTGTAGCCAGCTAATTCAAATGACAGCAATTCATCTTTGATCTGAGAAAAATGCCCCATACCACGTCTGCAGTTTTATAAAATTTCTCTCAGAGCCATCAGAGAATTGTAAGGGGTCATGAGAAGCACACACCAGTCATTCCAGCAGCTGTTGGGGCCGCAGTTAGAGGCTTGTCCTGATACCCACTGGATACCGAAAAAAGCCAATCACAATTGGAATGTTAAGCACAGATTTTGTTAGCAGGTACCTTGAAAAATTCAAGTCTCATGATGCAGGTTCATAATTCAGAGAATTTTTAAGAAAAGAGGGGGTTTGTTTTTGTGGGGTTTGTGGTTTTTTCTGTTTGGTTGGGTTTTGTTGTTTGTGTTTTTTGTTTTTGTTTGGCTTTTTTCCCCAAAGAGCGTTGCAATTAAGATCAAACAAAAGCCTTGTTTTAATCATCTCTTCTGCCAATGCCATCCTCAAACACAAAACAGCAGGGAAGAACTTTGGCATCAGCTCTCTGGAGTCCCATTTCCCTGGCAGGTAGCAAGTAACATCACTTAAGTGGAACAATGCAGGAGTCAAACAGAGACTAACTGATACCAGTAAATTCCTAACTATGGCATTTCACTGTTATATTCTTTGTAATTACTGTATTAATTATTTATCCTCTTTCACATTTTAATTTTAAATTTTTGTGTTGCCTTAAGTAAAACAGCCTAGAAATAATTTTAGTTGAAGCTCATTTAAACTAAAACCAGAGCATGTCTACCTAAAATAGATATATTTTAACCTATTTAAAAGGTAGAATAAGGATAAAATGCTTCTTTAAAACCTGAATTTCTCATCTACTTCAGAAAGAAAATGCATGAAATATGCTTACTTTGTAAGTAGTTCACAGCTTCGTATACATGTCTAAATCCTAAAAAA
>VWZN01021700.1:138233-190963 GCA_013396955.1 Regulus satrapa | reverse complement strand
TATTCCTTCTTATTCTTCATAATCCAGAAAAAGAACTACCAAAATTAGAAAGGAAAAAGTAATTCTTTCTTTCATACAAATTTTACAAGGAAGATGTTCCTTAGAGCTCATAAAATTGTTCATGCAAACAACAGACTGCCTAAGCCCCATGCATGCTTCTACTGGGTTAAAACTTTTTTTTGCAATTTAATTTGATGTTAAATTTTATAATCAGAAAATATCAGTCTCTGGAGTAATATATGTGGTTCAAAATGAGTTTTTCAATGGCAATCTCCTCATTGATTTTTTGAGCTTTTCTTTTTAATAGCAGTGCCTAGTGGAACTATTATGGCTTGAATTATGTTAAAATAGCTTTCCATTATGAATTGCAGTATGGATTTACAAAAAGTAGATCAAATCTGACTAATGATGCCATTCTTAGATAAGACAACAGATAGGTTAGACAAGAAAAATTCCAGCGCCATCCATCTAGACATTAATAAAGTATTTGATGCTATCCCACTTGGAAAAATACTAGCTAACCTAGGGAAGACATTTTTAAAAAAATTAAGTAAAGAAATAAGTAATAGTAACAACAGTCATAGGTCTGCAATTTAAAATTCTTGCTTAATGTTTTAATTAATGACTTTAGAAAAGAAAGTGTTTTAAGGCAACATTATCTTAAACAATTAAACTCTACACCTTGCAGAAGAGTCACTCAAAAGAGGACAAATATCATTCTATACAGTGTAAATTAATCTACTTGTACACAATTAGGGACTCCAGTAGCAGGTGCCTGGAGGCAGAGAGGTCTGAGCATACTATGTGCACCAAATACAGCTAAACTTCAAAAGATAATATAGCTATGGACAAGAGAAAAGGAAGAGTTATTAAAAAAATAAAAATCACCAGGAGGGTGTAAGAATACTTTGTAAAAATCTCTCACCTACTTGTCAAAAAAGATTCATTCACCCTGGAAGATGAGCAGAGCATGGAGAGTCTATAAAGCAGAATGAAACAAGGACAGTTCTAAATCCCTTTTAGCACTGAGTATGTTATAAACATGAAGAAAGCAGTACATAATAGAGATACTAATTTCAGCAACAGAGTAGCCATATTAATGTACCTAGGTTAAGATCTCATTTTCTCTGTCCAATAGAAAAATCAAGATAATTGAACTAAAAGGACCATTGACCCCTATTTTCTTTCCCTGCCTTTCAATAGGAATCTTATTGACCCCTCAAAACACATCTCATTTCATATCTCTCATACATGCTTGCATATTTTTTCTTTCCGATATAGCTCGTTCTTACAGTTCCAATGAAAAATATTCCACACGACTTTGGTTTGTTGTTAGCACAAAAGCAAATCTCATCCTAGGTGTTCAATTTAATTTAGTGTACCTTAACTTTCCATGTGTGTTCACCTATTATTATATATCACCTTAAATATGCCTTGTCATGTTTTATGTATTTGGAAAATACCACCACATTTTTCAAGACCTCTAACTACTCTTATCAATAGTTGTCTGACAGCATTCACAAAATGCAAGCTTTAATCAATGATAACTACGTATTTTACATTTAACATTTTATCCAAGACAGCAAAAGCAGAAATTTTCTTATTTTACTTAAGGTAGATCAATTTCTTTTAATATACATTTAATATCCATTGTTATGTTGTCTAGTACCTTCTTTGTGGTCATGTTTCATCTTCTTGCTGAAATTTAGTATTCATATTAGATCACTTGCTTAATTTTATTATCCTTCTGCTCCATCAAGCACAGACTTTATATTTAATTGTGTAACCCTAGTACTTGACTTTATATTTTGGGATGCTGAATTCCATTTAGGACTTGTTTTCCCTCTTCCTCAATCAATTGATAATAGTCTGAAATTTCTTGACTTCTTCAACTAAATGACATATTCTGTTTAGTAGTGTCAGCAAACTGTAAATCCTAGCAAAATCTTGCTCTCACTGTTAGAAACATACACATTAATTTAATCCCAGTGTTGAACCGGTAGAGAATTACCTCAGTGTCTTAGCTCTACTTGAGCTTGAGACAATAAAGTCTTCAATACTTTTCTTCAGTGCCAATAAAGTCTTAAAACATTGATAAATGCATCTCCTGATGTTCATGATGAAATCCCAGAAAATCAAGACATGTACTCTCTAGTTATATATAACTTCTTAAGGAATTTCATTTTGTACCATGAATTCTATGCCCTGTATATCAGTGTGAAGCAATTCTATTTTATAACACACCACAATGTTTTCCCTCAAATTTATGATTAAAAAATAAAATGGTAGTTGTAAACAAGGCAAAGACAAAGAGAATATGGAAAAAAAAATTTGCTTGTGTCAGCTAAACATAACTAAGAGTCTGTCTGCTCTTCCTGCAACTCCAACAACAATTAGGTAGGGTCTTTTAGACCCACAAGGAAAAAAAATACTCTAAAAATCACATATTAACCCTGCCTTCTACAGAAATTATTTCTCCTTGAAGACCTCTACATAAAATTATTCTTGGAATGCAAGTTTTTGATACTAAAGTCTTGATCGAGTAATTTGAATCTATGGTTGATTTGCAGAGAGACCTGTTTGACAATAACATTCTTTTCTATATAGTTCAATTTATAATGCCAGCATGTATTGATTTCAAATTATTTTTCCTCTTTGCCATGTGCATATAGAGCTGAAATTCAAGAAGAATGTGTATCAACCACAAATGCCAATGACATTTAATAGCTGGGCTCATTTCAGAGCTGCAAAATCGATCATCTCCAGTGATCTCCTCCTTCTTCATCACTTCTAACATTCAAGATGAATGGAAAACGGGCCACTGATAGCAGAGCTCAGTCTAGGACAAGACAGCATCCAAAAAATGCTGATGTTGTTGTCCCACCTACTTGATTTAAGGCTAGGTTTAGCTAATGTGGCATTTCAGCTCCAGCTGCTCATTAGAGCCTGTGATACTGTAACTTGCCAAGACACTGTTAGTCCAGTGCAATGACTTATTTTAAAGCTGTATTTTGTTGTCAGCAAGGAAAACAAAATGCTAAAAATAAACCAAAACCAAAGGATGTAGGGAGCCAAATGGCAATGTGATTTTTCAGATTATTTTTCCTAAGAGAAATGCCTTTTTGCATGGTCATAACAAGGGTATAATTGTCAAATTAATCCTTGTTCTAGCAAAAGTTACATCTTTTTCCATTTTCAAAAGGGAGAGAAAACCTGCCTTCCATCTAGGCAGTAGAGTTTCATGAATAATTGGTTTACACCTTCAATCTGATAGTGGAAAGATGAATATGAATATCCTGCTCATCTTAAATGTAAAATGAAAAAATGATACCTGCTTTCAGGTTAAACTTTTTTTTTTTTAATAGTTCCATTGTCTCACATTCCTTCTGGTAAAACTTCATCATTTATTTAGTAACTCAGGCGTCTCCAATGCATTAATTTTGTAGACTGTAACGTAACAGACAGCTCTTATTTTGTGAGTATAATATTCCTGGCACATACTGTAATTATCTAGCTTCTAAATAAGAGAGAGGGAAGACCTGAAAGCAGAATCAATTGATTAATATAAGAATTAAACAGCACATTTGAATGAATGTCTTGTATCACCAATACCTGGCGCTACGTGAGGAATTGTGCTATCACTGCATTTCAAAGTTTTATGAAATATTTGAAATAAAATTTTTAAATCCATGCACAAAATGTTCATTTCAAAGCACATCATCAACAGAAATTAATTCACAATCCCAGGATACAGATAAGCAACTCCTATGCTTATCTTCTGCTTGTTCTATCCCTAATGTGGATCTGGCATCATTCTCAGCTAACAAGTAGCAAACAGGCTGTGCATCAGTTTTACAGTGTGAAAGGCAATGGCAGAGCACTTTCTCTGAGATCTGAGACTCTGCCTCTTCCTAAAGCAAATTAAACAAATTAGGGCTTTAGTTTGTCTTGAGCAAATTAGGGTTCTAATATCACACTAGCAGAGAACACAGGGAGAAAAAATGCAGAGACAAGGCAATGAAGTTAAGCAAATTTAATCAAGATCGCAGGCAGATCTTAGACCTTGAAGTGAACTTCCCCCAGTGAAATGGACTGAAAACTAACAATGCACTACAGTGCAGTGAAAGATTCCTGTAAGTTTTATGAGAAATATTTCTGAAAGAAGGGTCATTTACTCCCTTATAATGCAAGCACATAGAGCTCATGCTTTTTCCATATTGATGGCAAGATATTTGCATTTTCCACAGGAGCAGCCAAATGAACTTCCAGTCCAGTCTGTGTCTGTTATTCTAAAGCTGCACAGTGACTAAGCTATTCCTCTATTTAAAGATATACCTTTTAATAAAGCCATTTTCTGTGTAGAAAACCAACTCTCTTTGCACTAGGACAGCTAAAGAGGTACAAAATCTTTATAATAAGATCAGTTTATTGTCTTTTATGAATATAAAACCAAAAATAGTTGCTACCTTCTGTTTCGACTTCAGAAGAAACAAGGTCCTGCTTTAATGCACTGATTCAGCTATTTAATGACAAGCAGAATCTTTTCAGTCTGTATGTTCCAGAATATTCAGATTGTTTCCTGAAACTGTATTGCGGGTAAGCAACTTTATCTTTGTCATTATGCTTTTCTTCTGACAACCATGAAAAGACCCAGTATAATCTCATCACCTTGTATTTATCAGAATCCTGAAAGCTCTGCTGTAGATTTCTCTGGGGCTACCAAGTATTAATTTCAACCACTATAGTCACTGGTGTGCCAGAGTTGAGGAATCTCCTTTTAGCAGGACTAACTAAATGATTTTTTGGATGGAGAAACATCCATATTAAAAATAATCATAGTAGAAAAGCTGGAGAGCATTGGGAAACAGTAAGTGCTGAGGAATAGTGGGAGCAGTGGGGAGAGAGGAGAGGAACTGGGCAGTCTGTGGAGGGGTGTGGAGCAATGCTGGCACGGGGAATGCAGAGCACCCATCGAATCCAACCTTCTGTCTCCCAAAGAGGCTGCAAGAAGATGCCCAGGAAAGATAAGAATGGTAACATATGGTACTTTCTGAGTATCGCCATTCCAATTCACACGTTTAAATAAGGAAAATGATGACTAATGAGGCCATATATCTGTCACAGTTTATGGAAACAACACACTCCAGAAATTTGTCTAACTAGAAAACTTAAATCCCGACCAGGAAAGTAGATCAATGAGGCTTTTCTCACACAAGTCAAATTGAGAATTGGGACCAAAGCTGAAAAAATAGTTACCCAGCAACAGTTCTCTAACCTGAAAATTTATTTGCTTTTGTACACAGACTTAAGAAAGAATTGGAAAAATGCAAAGATGATAGTTGGGAAAGTGTCTGTGAGACTCTTCAAACAGAAATTGAAATTCTGCAAATGGTATGCCATTTTCATTATATATATTTAAGTGTCGGATAATTTTAGTTTTAAAGGTGCACTTTAGGATGATTAGCAGTGGTTTTAGATAAGTAGGTTTTTATACAATACACATGCCTAAACATCCTCTTGTTACAGACACACTCCAGTATTCATTTGTTTCAGCTTATTTCCAAATGTCCAGGAATATAATTTCTACAGAAAAGAGAAAGACAAAAAAGAATAAAATATATGCTTTTAGCTCAAGAAAGATGTACTGGGGGACTTATATAAATCATTACTTCATTGAAAGCTACAAAAGATTATGCATTTAGGAGCTAAATTAACCTTTACCTCCAGCTGCCAGTTAAATGGAAGATGTGAGTATGGAGAAATAAGATGATAATAACATCCTTTCATCTACTATTTAATTTTGTCCACTCACAAATTCTTTGCAAAAACTTGCTAAAACATGTTTTTTCTCTAAATGTCAATCCAAACTTCATATTTCTTGATTTTCAGTCAGTGTCACAAAAGAGAAAAAATATTTTGAAATCTCTTTTGGGAAACAAGGATATTTTAAAGGTTCATTTCTGGGCCCTAATTGAGCTGTACGAAGACACAGCTGCCACTACCATCAAGCAGAATTACAGTCCTGAGAAATTTGCATTACTCACTCTTATAATCAGTTCCAAGTTTCTGTTGAAGTAATGCGACTTGTTCTTTTTTCTTTCTCATTTTTTTTTTTCAGAAAGAAAAATAAAAGGGCTTTAAAATTTTTTCTGTAAAAAATACTATAGTCATAATCTTCATTTTCTACAATTCCATTCTTTCCCTTTTTCAGAACTTATCACAAAAGAAGTCTTCAGGGAAGTGAATAATATGTGGCATATAATTTGGAGCATCACAGAAGCAAGTCTGAGAATTTTTAAACTGTTTTACTCAGGTTCTATCAGATTTGCTTTTAATTTTCTTTTTTGTTTGTTTGTTGATTAATTCACAGTTTGTATCTGTCTTTACTTTTCATTAAAACAAAATTTGATTAATTTAGAAGCGAGGGGAGGTTTGTGTTTTTATCTTCACATTCAACAGCTGTCCCTCTATAGGTTCCTCTTTGTGACCCATGGATCATAGTCCCTGATAAACTGCACACAAGGTTCAGTTCCTACATGACGAGCTCTATTCTTTACGTACTATTTTTCTAATGAATGGTCTCATATTTTTAAAGGTGGTTACATGGTCTTATTTGAGAGGAAGACTGCTATTACCATCAATAACAGGAGCTGTGACTATTTCATTTATTCCTCAACAATGCAATTCTGTAATGAACTCCCTGAAATAGCTCAGCTTCAGCAACACAACTTGAGAGTCCAGAAAAGGTTTCAAATCTCCTGAGCTCTGGGTGCCTCCAGTGGTGGAAAACCAGTCCGTTACTTAGCACTTGCCTTCTGATAACACAAAAAAATCTTTTCTCCCTCTCCCACAGCCCACAAAATACTGGGTGCTAACTTCAGCACTCGAGAGCAAAGATAAAACCTTATGCTAAATGCAAACTCCACATTTCTAGAGGATTTGTGCAGAGTTTTGGTTGGATCAGAATTCACTGCAGCATGTAGGATGGAAATGTAGCAGCAGCCCCACAGTGGGAGCTGACTTTATCATTCAGGTGCTTACAGTAAAACCATGTAAGAGCATTCGCTCTGCTCAGCCTCAGTCCACTCTGGGGCCATTGTCTCATCACACCCCACTGTGGGTGCAAATATTTTTCAATGCTTCCCACCTGGGGATGGGATGGATAATTGCTCTTCACTAGTTTTTCTACACCCTGAGCCCTCCAAGCTACAGTGAGTGTCTGTCACACATAAAACTGCGAAAGATGTTTTATTAAGAAGGGAGGAATAAATCACTTTTGGAAGCTGACCAAATTCTGCCTTAGATGGAGAAAGTTTTTCCTCATGGGACACAGCTGCAGTTTGAAGTTTGGCAAGGTTTGATCTGCAGCACTGGTATCAAAGAGTCTTCTGATCCGCTGGGTTAGCTAGCATAATTCCAAGTGGTTGGAATTATCATTCTTAATAACCAGTGCTGCTGGAGCTGACATCCTTACAAGACTTTTTTTTTTCTCTTCCCTAAGAGACATCTTCTTAAGATTGCTTGATTTAAACAAGTTAGTCCCACAGATTTCTATGGGACCATCTTATCTGTAAAGTTAGGCAACTGCTGCTTGAGGCTTTTGATCAAGTCCAAAATAATACAGTAACATATAAACACATCTATAGGCATCTAAAGCAGTGCTATTTCTGAGTTTAACTGATGAAACATAAATCTGGGATTTGTCAGAATGGCGGAGTTTATCTTGATAATTTTACTCATTTAAGAGAACTTGCTTATGTTAAGTGTATTGGGCAGACAACCAAGAAAATGTTCCTTTTAAACTTTGTGTTTCTCTACTTTTAGTTGGTTTTTTTTACAAAAATATTTGGATTTCTTTTGAAATGGTCCCATATTTATATGGTTTTTTGACCTATATAGATTAAATATTCAGACAGGACATAAAGCAGAGCTCACTGGCTTACCTCAAATGTACATTTGAAATTTTGGTCTAAGTGGAATAAGCAATAGTATCCAATAACTACCAATTAATACTATAGATTTAGATCACCTGAAAAATCATCTGTGGGGAAAAAAAAAATATGGTAAGCTCTTTTCAGAGACTTTCAGCAAACCAGTTGAAAGTTCAGTTTTGTGTGTGTGCATGAAAGTCTGTGAAAGTCTGACTTCTTGATTACTGTAGTAGAATTACAGCATAAATATAGCAACATTTGTAATAACCCAAATGGCTAAAGCTTTCAAAATCAATATAAGAAAAAAAACCCCAAGAATAAAGATCACCAAAAAAAGAAAAGCGAAACAGAAATCAATACAAATCCTATTGGGCTAAACAAATCCCTCAACAGCTCTGGAAAAAAGTATGCCAGACTAACCCAGTCATTGCAGGGTGAATGTAAGACATACTAATTTTTCCAAGTATAAAAATACATTTGTCACCACTGTCTTAGGAGCAATGTATTTTTTGACAAATACTGTACTTCTGTTTTTAAGACTCAAACTAAAAATTGAGCAAAAATTTGTGTTCTGTGGATTTTTTTTTTTTAATTCTCAAACTGAGTATGAGTAATCTTTTAAATAATGAATGCAAAAGAACCAAATCTTTTGTTATGCTTAATAAAAAAAAAAATTGCCAGGTTGCCATGAAAACACAGAGATTTATTATGAATAAGTGAATTCTTTCAGAGATGACATAATAAAAATATCTTTTTAAGTGCAGGTTGCATGTTATATGGATGTAGTTGTCCCGTTTTATGAGAAAAAAAAATACAGACAAAAAATCCTTGAAAAAGTTAATGAGAAAGAGGAAGATAGTACAAGCAAAATGTTATTATTTTAGGGGGTAAAAAAGGCTTTGGGAAAACTAGCAATGCTTCTCTGCTGGACCTGGGAACAGTTGATCTTAGGATCAACAGATAAAAATCTCTCATTTGTGAAGGGAGACAGAGAAATATTTTAGATAACTTCATTTGCCTGTTAAGAGCTCTGATGAGCATCAAGTCCTATCTGCTTCACAAAAGGGGTGTTTGACCTCAAGGAGCAGCTTCCCCTCAGGTGCCTCTCTGCTCCTGGAACCACGTAGCTGAGACACCAAATCACAGCTCCCAGCCAGGCTTTGGGAAAGGCCCCTCCCTCCCAGCCTACTGCAAACGGGTCACTGCAAAGGAAATCCAGGAGCCATTTGAGGAGCCAGAACAGGATAATAATCAGGCCAGGCCCTGGGCATGCGGCCTGGGAAAAATCACTGGATTTTCTAAAAGAGTTTTCCAGCCAGGATGAGTAAGGACCAAGTACAGAGCCCTAAAGAGGCATCTGTTGAACCCTAAATTTCCTAGACCACAGCCTTAATACTTCGGAAGTGTAGCAAAGACAAGTCAGGAGCCAAAGAAATTGAGATCAACAGTGAAAAAGTCATGGTCAGAGGCCATGCTGAGGAGCAGAAGATGCAAGAGTCTGCATTCCCAAAAAACCAGGACACAGAGAACAAACCATATGCCTTAACTGTAAAAACTGCCCCCGTGACCTGAGGTTATTTGTCCAGAGTTATAGCTCTTCTTGGAGCAGCTACAATGAGGGGGGAAAAAGCATGCAAATAAAAGGAAACAAAATACAAGTATTTTGTATCTTTTAAGAATTATTTAAGCTACCACATTCTCATGTTACTTTATTCATTATTATGAACATTTCAAAGACTAACAACAAAACCACTACAATACCTGACCACAGAATGAAAATTACAGTTAGCTAATGCAACTGTGCCCACACAAATTATCTCTAATTGGTTGACATTAATATGATTGAGCTACTGATAGTGCCAAATTAATGTCATAAAATGAAGAAGAGCAAGAAAAATCCTCATAAAAAACTGTATCTGTAATTGAATGACAGTATGAGTTAAAGAGAAAAATTTCCTTTATATGACACAGGAAAATTACAGCAACTGAGGTCCCGTATTCTTGTTCAGCTGACCCAGCTTATGGGGTCCTCAGTCCCAGAGGGAACTGACAGTCTCCAGCTACAGGGCTGGTTGCCTGCTTTGAGCTTGACAGTTGTCTAATCTAAAATAATTAGACACCAAGGTCTGTGTGGACCTGTTCAGGTGCTTTCTGCTCTGACATCACAGCACCCAGCCCGAGTGAATTTGGATTAAACTGCGGGTATTTCTCTGTGCTGTCATGCTAGTCCGTGTTTAACCTCATCCCAGCTCAGCTCAGGTGTAGAGTGAGTCAGCTGGCTTAGCACAGGTCATCTTCAGTCTGATAGGGGTCTGTAACACAAGGAAGGATTTCACCACTGACTGAGCTCAAGAAGGAGATAGGGGCCTAATAAAAAACCTCCAGGTGACTTCCATGAAAAAGGTAACAGGCTTAGCAGCTGTGCTGCACACCTGTATTCAAGATGGCAATGCAGTAAACAAATACTGGCTAAAGAGGACCAGCAAAATAATTCCAGTTCTCTGAAGTTAAACGACACTATGGTGTGGTAACTGGGTAGCAGATCAGATTCAATATCTAATGACCTACAACTTGCTTGTCAATAGAGTATTTAAAGAAGTAGTAGCTCTGCTTCTTTTTATTGGTTGCAGCCGATGTGTAGTGCTTACATACTGTAGTGATTGCCCCTTCCAAATTCCCATCATTCTTATTTTCCTGCTTAAGATTTGTCAGCCCCTTATCCAAATGGCTTTTGCAATTATTTTCTTGTTCAGATGGCAAATTTGGGGGCTGAATTTATCAAGTTTCTACATGCATTTTTAAAATATTCTACACCAGGCAACTGTTAATAGCCCTTTGTGTAGCAAAGCATCTGTATTCTGGGCTGAAAAACAATTATATTTACTAATACCTTCTTCTGCAGAAGGATAGTTTTCACCTGGCTCACAGTAAAGCTCCTAAAGCCCAAACTGTCAAAACCACTTACAGGCTCTGAGTTCCAGGGAGGGGACATGCCAGCTCCCATTCTCTGCAGGGCCAAACTCAAGGCACATCCAGACATTTACAGTCACCTCGAGTCACCCTGCTGATATGTGTAGGGTTTGAATGTGTTTCCAGCATGAGACTGCCAGGAGCAGAAGGTTTGTATTTCTGTTAATTTTTGACTACAATTTTATCAGAGAGCATAATATTCTACCACTTTGAATTTAAAACATGGGATGTATTACGCTATGCTATATACCCTCTACATTTCTTCAACCAGACCTATACATTAATTCCCTTATTTTATCAATTTCACCATTCCTGTGATCATATCTGCAAGCTGGTCACCCAGAATAGCAGAGGATCTTAAAATTTTCTGGGAAAATGTGAAATGGGAGCTGATTCTTTCCTTCCCACTTAATGCCTTGAGTATTTAAAGGCAACATCTATTTGTTTGGAAGAAACAGATTCAAAGTGATCAATTTTACCTGTGAATAATTTATTGTCTAGATGAAATTCCAGAAAAGAGTCTTTATAAATGCACAGCATATTTCTTGCATCTTACTGGAACAGTAATTCCTGGTTTTGTGCATTAATAGAATTCAAGGCAGTTTTGTTGCCATGTCCTAGTGAGAGAGGAACCCATAGTCTGTATTTCACTTTCAAGTAGAGAATGGCTTTTATTAATTCAACTAAATTTAGCAGGAAGACAACAATGCATAGCCAGAAATCCATGTTCTAAGGAGGATTTAATACAATTTGGTACAGATTAAGTTCCCTTAAACAAAGCCTCCAAACATTTAAGTGCATAAAGATAATGCAGATAATCATAAAATAACCAGTGAACAGTGTATTATGTACAGTAAAGAGAAAGAAAGAAAACTCCTCCTGTGTAATATCAGAATTTTATGTCTCTTATATTTTTCATGCTGTGGTTCATAAATTCCCTTTAGCCTTGATTAAAACGTTTGGATAAGGATGCTATTGGTCATAGTGAGAATTGTAAAGGGATGTTTCGCTGCCATCTAGTGGTTTTATCATGTTAACAAATAAATTTCCCTCTTGTATGACCATTTTTATTTTACAATCACAATCAGAAAAGTATTTTTGCTGCTACTCTCTGCTTCCTTTTTCTTCAGTTTTGTACATAAAGATGTTGGACACGTTACCATTAAAATATTTGTGTTTATTTCTTCGAAGGCCAATCTGTTTCTGTGCAAAAATAAATATCGTGCAGGGTGGGAGTATACTGAGCTGTATTGTGTACAGTGAGGAGGCATCATACTCTGAGTCCAAGACTAATAATCAACCTAGTGAAGCAACCCTCCATCCTTTGGAAAGAAAGAGCTTCAGCTTGAGGATTCCAAGACTGGGGACATGTCAGACCTGTTCTGCTGACTAACTGGCATCTTGATCTTCATCTGACTGAGAGTTTGGATGTGTTTGCTGTAGTTTCTCACCCTTTTTTTTCTTTATTTTTTCTTCTTTGAGGTAAAAAAGCCTTTTAATATATTTTCCACGTGTAGAACTTCTGTGCTACAATGAAGATTTGCCTTTCAGAGTCCTTTTTGATATGCTTAACAAAATGCATTCATTCTGTCCTTCACAGTAAGGCTTTTTTTCCCCACAGCATTAGATAATCTTTGTGGCTTTCTTTTTACACCTTCTCCATTTCATCCACTGTCACAAAAACTTGACACCTGACTTGTAAGCAGTATTCTAATATTGGCTTCATCAGTGCTTATATAACAAAAAAATTGCCTCCCTACTCCTACACACTGCCTTCTTGAGTAGATTTACAAATTCACATTAATCCTGTTTACCTCACACATCACATTAGAAGTGTGTTGACTCAGTTGTTCAAGATGATTTATAAGCAACTTTTCAAAGTTGCTGTTTTCAAGGACATCATCCTCCCCTCCATAGTTATAAATTTGATTTTTTTTTCATATGTACAACTCAGAATGTGAATACATTAAAACAGAGCTAATTGCGTGGGTTCATTCTGTTTACCAAACTATCCATGTTGCTCTGTGAAACTTCAGCACCAGTGTCTGTCATGCTGTCAACCTCTATGCCATCTGCATATTTGATCTGTGGTGATCTAATATCTAAATCAGGCTATGTATAAAACCAGCATCACTTTCCTTTGAGCACTCATCTTTGGAAGACACAGTTTTAAACAGCCTCACTGGGAGATTATTTATCACTGGAATTATTTTTCTAACCCATCACTTTCAGGCTGTAGGTGCTACAGAGACAGAGGTTTTAAATTAACAGCAGTACATTGTTCTTGCTGAATGTCCTCCAGCAGTTAAAGCATATGGTATCAGCATAGTGTGATTACATCTGTAATCTCTCAAAGACCTAAATCAAGTCTATTAATTGTATTCCTATAGTTTAAATCTTTTTCACTGAAATCCTCTGCCCTTCTCCACTATTTCAGCAGATCATATCAGGTTAGCTAAAAGTCCTTTTTAAATGCTCATAAGTTATTTACAGCTTTCATGCCTCTGCAATTTCCTCAGCACTCCATAATTCATCTGAAAAGCTGTTGGTGTACATGAAGTGCCTCAGCCAAATGTGTTTTCTTTATGGACTTTCAGGTGTGAATAATCCAGATTTGATCATTTAAAAGAAATCATCCCAAGCAGATGCTAAACTTCCTGCTTACATATTAACGATTCAGTGGAATTTATGCATTAGCACATTTTGTTCCAAACACAAGAGAGGAAAAGTATAGCGCAGCTCTTTGCCCTTTTTGCATCATTCTAAATAGCTGCAGTATGAATCTCCCTGAGGAGTCCACTTGAAACATGTATTTGGGAACACGGCGCAACATCTCAAAGAAAATTCACCTGGAGCTCTGTGGCCATCAGTCACAAAATCTTTCACTCCTTTAAAGCTCCCACAGTTTATCCACAGGCACCTGTGGATTAACCTGCCTGTCGTGGAAGCATGACAGAGAAAGCAAAAGCAGAGATACCACATCATAGAGTCACTGCTGGTGTGGTGGGCAAACCACAGCTGATGTTTCTCTTAGAAGCATTCACTCTGTCAGGAAAAAGGAGATCCAGCTTCTAGTGATGTATTTGCAATACTACTGCTTGTAATTATTAAATAAATGGATTTACATTCTGCTCATATTTGAGCCCCTTTCAGCGTTGCTAAAACCCAAGGAATTATCCATCAAGCACCAGTTTGTCCCTTTAAGCCTGCAGCCCAAACTTTGAATGCTTAGCTTTACATGTGGGCAAGATCCCTTTGCCCAAATCACACTGGAATTCCAAATTAGTGAATTTTCTCAGCTATGTCTGTTCTTATGGGGAGACTGATCTTTCTGTTCTCTATAGATCTGACTTAGAAATGAAAGGGACACAAAAAGAGGAGGTCTGAAAAAATACTTGCTTATTGAATTAAAGGGTATGTAGTTGTTCCACAAGACTCCTACGAATAATTTGTTTTATTTCTTTATATGAAATAAGTATATATTCTATATTTTTAAGCAAGGACAAATACAGCTAGTATTATATAAAGCATTTTTCTGAAAGTTCTGCTGAACACCAAGTTAATTATCTATTTTTTCCTATTGAGGGGGCATTAAATAAGGCTGGGGAATTAAACATAAAAATAAAAAATATCAACTTGTGTAGCTTCTTTTTAAAAATGATAATATCCAATTGTGACAGTAAACTAATAATATTCAATGAGACAAATAAGGATTCCAGTATAAAGAAAACTAAAACACCAAAGTCCCTTGTAAAAGGACAATGGGTTTGTGCAATTTTTTTATAATATTATTATTATTTTATGTACTATTACATAACCATAGCAAAGAGCAACATTACATTTTGCCCTTAATAATTTTATTTAAGTAATTCCTATATCATTTGAGAATATATCTTGGACATATTTTTAAAAAATATATATTGTTTCATGACAGAAGTAGAATAGCACCAAAGTAATAGCTACACACTAGGAATTAGCAACGTTATCTGGGTAATCCATATTGTTCTTTGTTAAAACCAGAATGCTAATTCTTGTGAGCTTAGAGATTTACTGGGGGCTTACATACCACAGCACATGAGATCAATCTACCCTCCTTTTCCAAATCACCCTTCAAATATTAACAAGGTGTTTGTACAAAGGAACTGCTGTTCATTCATATAAACCCACAGCTGCATAATTCAGCAGGGTGTGGGCGTGTACTATTGTGCTACAGAATGATTGCTATCTTCAAATTGCTATATACATGAGAGAAAATGGGCAGATGAAGTGTGCAAGTCAGGGTACTATTTACAGAGGACTCACGGGAAGGAAACCCATCGTGTTCTGTCTGTTTCTGTCATTAATATAGAGTTAATGTTGCAGTCAATAAGTACTTCAGATAGATTAATTATTCAGAAGAGTTTATAAATAAGAAAAAGACGGCAGGCAGAATAATGCTGTTGCATTGGAACGGGAATTGCACTAGGTGGTAGTGTGAACTTGCTCCTCATGAGAAAGTGGTCGAGGATTAACAGGAATAGTTGTGATGCTCAGTTTAAAAATCTGCTGCTTCCTGCAACCAGACATACTTAGGAGATGTTACTAAGCTGCATGGGGTAGCAAATGCCAAAAAGTTGAGAGATTTTTTGGAAACAACTTTCAAAGAAGCCCCAGAGCTTCACCTCATCTCATGCCTGTACCTCTGTAACCAAACACATATACCTTATTGCTTCCTTAATACTTACAAGTACACAAAAACGAGACCAAAACAATGGGTTCTATTCTTTTTTTCAAACCCTTAATAATTTTTTCACTCCTTCAGAAAGACTTTTTCTATCTGAGTTTTCTTATTTTGATAACTTATTCTTTTTTTTTCCTGTTTGTTTGCCTTACCTACCTGTATCCTCAGCACCATCTTTCAGGCACTCATGTTAGCAAGTGTTTCCATCTTGTCTGCTAGCAAGCATCATCAAGTTCAGAAGAACACACTAGATTTTGAAAAATCTCCATGATCACCAAAATGACTCAAATTTACCTCTGTGATGGCGGCTCGGTTCCAGCCCTCCCTTGCAGCATTTCCCTTGGAGGCTCAGAGACTTTATGGCTAAAATTCTCCATGAGAGCTCACTGCAAGCATTCGTATTTAATTTTGGCACCTGGAAGTGACTGGGTGCCTCATGGCACAGACGAGTTGCAAAGCATCACTGAAGAGCTAAAAATCCCATTCATTCCAGTCCCAGCAGGAAGAGCAAGAGCCTGATGAAGGCAGGGCCAAGGATCACCTGCAGTGAGGCTCCAGATGCCCTGGGAAGAGCTGAGGGCATTGCTGTGATGCTCAACACAGGAACTCAAGCTCAGGAATGTTTTGCAGGTGATGTGTAGGAAGGAGAGAGGAGATGAGAGCACGCTGGGCTCAAGTTCTAGAACTAGGAGTGGCTCAGGAGGAGGATGCACATCCACCACAGGAGGGGTGAACAAACAAACTGAGGCTGGCATTATTGGCTCAGCAAGGATTGGGGCGGTGCAAAGAGCACAACAAAGTTGGGAAACTAAATAAAGAGTTAATTCACTTCCCTGAAGTAACCAGCCATTAAAAATATTTTAAAAGCATCAATAAAACACCAAACCACTTGACTTTCACTGAAGGACATTTAGGAGCATCAGCTGTTATCCATCTCCCTGTAACACTCAGAAATGTGAGTTGTAACTCTGGCTCCTGGCTCTAGCTATGCCATGACCAGTGAAAACACTAATTTAATCAGTTTATATTCCTTCTGTTTTATAAGGCAAAATAGCACAAATAAAGAAATAATAATAAAGTGTGGTGTGTATAATCATTCTCAAGTCTCCAGAGAAACCACCTCAACTACTAAACTACTTTTAAAAGTAACATGTTCAAATTACTCTTAAATCCTTTAAACAATCCTTTAAACACAGTTGTCTCCAACTGTATCTTCAATGCAATTATTTGAACTAAATAGTCAATTTTTGCTTCTCAGAAGATATTCAAGTAAATATTATATAAGGCATCAGACATATTTAAATATCTTATTAGTCCATGTCTGGTTTATTCCTGTGGAATTGAATGTACATAAATAGAACTTTTTACACCCTTCGAGGATACAAATAACATAAATTGTAACTCTACCTGACAGAAGATACTGGAATATGCCAACTGTGTGGGTGGATACACTTTAAGATCTCAAATGCACTTATATACCCTTATATCCTAAACTCTGATAACAACATGCAGCTGACATTGTAGATACATGGTTGCATGCAAATACTGCCATCCACTTGCCAAAACTCCCAGATTTTATTTTATTTCATTCATAGAATGAAATAGAATTCTATAGAATTCAGTAGAATTCAGTAGAATTCAATATGGGGACTCCACTGAATGGCACCAAGATGTTTTCTAGCAGTATCTGATTCACTATGGGAAAAGTGGTTTCTCATTGTGATGTCTGCAAGGAAATTAGTCATCATGTTTTTATTCCCTCATGGAGAGCAGGAAGATGCAGCTCATCTAATATAAGAAAATTCAACCAGCTCTAACCTTTCATATATAGAACACAGTATAAACTAGAATAAATTTCACAGAAGGAATGTCATGAAGCTGTAAATATGAAAGGACGAAAATATCAGAATATTTGTCATCTCTGCTTCCTTTAAATCCTTCTAAGGGATGCTGCAGCATGGTTTTACTCCAGAGGGCTATGGGGAGGTAGCAATGACTGCTCTCAGCTGTCTCAGCCTTTGCTTGGTTCATCCCTGCCAGGCTCTGCTTCCTCCAGCCCAGCTCATTTCAGCTGCTGCCTGATCAGGATCAGGACTGTTCCCTTTTGTCTCTGTGTCCCTCTGGCATCTGGGTATTGCTGTGGCACCACTGACAGTAAGGATGATGGAAATGGCTCTGAAGCGGAGTTAAAAGATGCATGCAGAACTGCCCTCAATTCCACCACCCTCTCTTGTAACTTCTGAGCTTCTTTTCTTCTGCATAAAATATCTGCAGATGGCTGTTGATCCTGTCCTGACTAATAAAATTCTTGCACTGTTCAGATGGTTCTACAACTGTAATCATACTTATTGGCTTCATAGGAAACTCCAAGCACATTTTGAGACCCAGACCATAAAGTTCCCGGAGTTTCTTTCTCTGATTAATACATGCCTGTTATAATCTTTTATCATTTCTAAACTGTCATGGAGTGTTTCACTACTTCAAGCCCTTAGATAGTGTTTTGAGATTTATATCTGAAAATAAAAACTACTTGGAATTTATTTGAAGTAGGTATTTTAAAGTCTTGTCCCTTTGGGCAGGTAGTGAATTGATCTGACTGTGCCAGGGTTAGTGAAATGATACTTCTGTGGTATCTCAGACTGAGCCCCATGGAGTCCCATTGTCTCAGGTGTGGATCTCTGAGGTAATGCAAACTCCAGAGGGAAGCATTGCTCACTTAGTTGTTCTTGCTCTGGTTTAAGATTAGCTGCAATATCTTGACATGCTTCTTGTGCAGTGCCTGGCATTTTGCATTCCTGGTTCACGTAGGCTTCCTAGCAACACTAGTAAAGCAAATTGTTTGTAAAAGTAGAACATAGTCTCTGTGCTTCCATCTTACACATTTCATTTATCCTACCTTGAAACATCACCAGATGCCCTTTGATCTGAACACAAGAAATGAAACCAAGTGTGCCCTACACCAAAGCAAAGGAGTTTTCAAGTTTATCTCTTGATCTCCTGTACAACATGAAATGCAACCAGAAAAGTGATGTTCCTAGGAATTGACTTTCAATTCTACTGATAAAATGCCTGCATATATCAGTCTAATGGGATTAACTAATGAGACAAGCTGATAATTAATGCGTTGTTTAGAGGCTATGCTATTTTAAGGCAGTAATGAACTGCTCAGCAATGCAATGCAGGCTGGGTTTTTTTTAGTCTAGGTTGAAGGAGGGGTGGTGCCCCACACAGCTCCCTATCCCAGCTGACTGCAGTGTGAAGGGGGGTGGTGCAGGTTGGGTCTAACCCCTTGTACAATGAGAGCATTGTCAGGGCACAGACCCCAGCCTGAGAACCAGAAAATGTTCCTTCCTGAGGCTGATGGAGCAGATGAATCACCAGACATAATTAGGGACCAGAGTATCTCTGCAAATCAACTGAAAATTGGGGTAGGCAGAGATTCTGGTATTTACACATCCACCTGGTTGATTGTGGAAGGACACTTCAGCTATTGAGGGAGCCCTCTAATAAAATGAGACCCCGATTCTTCTTACAAAGTAAACATTTTTTGAGAGATGTTATCATTCCTTGTCAATCCTCTAGATGTGTGTATCGCATCAGTTTGAGACGTACAAATATTTATGGCACAGAGAGGCAGAACTCAGGGCTTGCTCCCTCATCCTCAGTTCAGTAACTGAGATGGCCACTCCCCTGCTGTTCCCTGTGCTGAAATTGTTCACTGCTTTTCTTTACTGTACTTTTTCTTTATGAATAGGGTAGGGGGAAATGAGCCATTAAAGAAAGAAAGAAGTTTATCTTATAATGGGATACCAAACATGCCATAACTTTTTGGCCTTTGTGAATGACAATCTTGCACGTGCTCCTGGCAGATGGGGAGGGCTGTAATTGCTTCTATCTGAGACACAGAGCTCCCTGTAATCAGCATTTACACAATGGAGAAGAGGATTGTGCAAATCTTGAAAACATGTACCTAACTCACTGTCTATGGATTCTGTGCTTGTCTGAAGACAATTCTCTCTTCTATCACTTGAATTACTTAGTTTCAGTGGCAATGCCCAGTAAATATCTTACTCCTGTATCATACAGACTCACATACTGAGTGTAGCAAGCAAGCTAAAAGGCACCCATGTACACAGTCCATAAGAAGTAATAATTTAGATTATTAAATTTCTGCTGTCTGTAGAGTGCTACTGCAGGATAAGAGAAAAGCTCAAATATGAAATCTTTCTGGGATAAACAGAGAAAAGCAGAAAAAAATTCTAAAGGCAAAACCAAGGAATCCTGAAGTGACATTTTTACTGTATTTAAGATTTCATGCCAGTGAATGCACTTCCAGTTATTTTAAAAGCAGTGTTGTACTAAAAAGACTATAAAGGCCTTTATCTTCCATATTGCTTAACTCTGTGTTATAAATTGCAAATTAAATAAAGAAAAAGTATTAGTTTAAACCACCTGGTAAATTTTCTCTTTTAAAGCAAATGGAGAATTATTACTTAAAGAAGAGACATCAGGTACAGGAAGAATAATCCCTTTGATGTGTGTTTTCAAGGCTGGCAGGAAGTTTTTCAGTGAAAAAAAGGAGCTGGTTTTCTCAGAACCCATGAAACTGCCAGCAATGAGAATGGCCTTTGATTTCTTGTCCAAATGCTGCCTCTTCTTGGGCCAGGCTCTGATGTCCAGGCTCAGATCTGGAGGTAGTGGAGCAAGCTGTCTGCTGTCTTACTTTTTATTACCTCTGATGCAGGCTGTGACTGCTTTTCATATAACCAGTAGACCCCAGAACTCTGGCATGCCCTGGCTCCCAATCCCTGGCTCCCAATGCCTGGCTAACAGAATCTCCTCCTCCTCCCAAATCAATGCTCAAGGCTCCCCTTGTCATTTGACAGCCCAGATGTCTTTTGACTTTCACCTCTGGTAACTGGCAATCATTCTACCTTTGATCATTAGATGTTTTTCATTACTCTCAACAAAATTAAACCGTAGTCTATCTGGTAGTAACAGAAAGCAGATGATAGTTGCTTAAAACACTTACATCCACTGTGCATAACTAGTATTGCAAATGCCCAGGATAAGCAGTGCTTCCTCGTTTGCATGTGCCAGCATTGCTCAAATCACTTCATGGTTAGCAACTCCACAGCACATCCCATTGTTGTTATAATGCACTTTAGGAGGATGATGAAATAACCTTTTCTTTTCATAAGATATAAGTGTTGAATAATCCCAAAACACGCACAGCTCCTTGAAAAAATCAAAGCCTGCACGCTGCAATCACCTACAAGTGATGTGTTCACAAACCACCCAACTGGTTTTCAGAAGCAGGAAATCCACACAGAAACCAACCCCAAAGCTTTCCACTCTTCAGTTGTTCATCCTTAGCATGTAGTACCTGAATCTCTACAGATCACTGAAATATCACTGAAATCTGAGAGCTTTTTCAGATATTTGCATGCACTCAGATTCAGCTCTTATACACCTTGAAACAGCTCCAGAGCCCTGAAATGAATACTGCAGTGCAGCCTCGTACCCTTGCTTGTTGAAACCAATGGCAATCACTTCAGCTCACTTAAAAAGAGGCTGGGTTGGACTTACATTGTGAAATACTCCAGTTAAACTTATTAAGTTAATTGGTGTGGTAATGTTGAGTGCTGTTCTGGTTGCAACATCCCACTCCCACATTCCTTAGGTTTAAATGACTTAATGCTTTGCAGCCCTGCCTCATAACTCTCTTTTAGAGAAGCCCTTTAAAAAGCTTTCTCTGTTCCTCATGAATATTTTCTTTATTTTTAAAAAATACTATGTTTCTTAATTTCAAAGCCAAATATCTAAAATCAAAATGATGATGCTCAGGTTTTCTGAAGTAATTTTGAATGTGATACTGATTTAACTGGCCTGCAAAGTAAGTGGTTGTCATCCTGTAGCTTTTTCATTACTTTATTTACAGGGGGATGCTATAAACTAGATACTTTTAATCAGCCTACTCTTTATTAGCTGGCCTCTTTCAAAGGAATTTTGCAAGAACTTCTAAAAATAGCAGAGGGCGAAGGTAAGTGCTTCATTGAAATCAACCTAATGGATTTAATTCCAGTAGTGGCCAACAGATTCCTAAAATTCTGCTATTATTCTCAAAGTATACTAAAAATCCAAGTTGCCTGCAGAAACAATAGTACTCAAAAGCAAAATGAAGAAGCTCTCCTCTTTACAGTTGGCCTTGTTGCTCTTATCAGCAAATGTGATAAAAGAGTTTTCCCTGCACAAGCCATCCTTCTGTTCAGGGAGTGGCAAAGCCAGTGAGAGGCACCAAGCAGACTCTGGGAACCATCCATGTGCTGCTTCCCCTTCTGTCAGCATTTCCAGGAGTTCTGAGCAAGAAATCTCTAAATCACAGCTCCAAACTGAAACCTCCTTGCCAGACACAACACAAATGAGGCCCAAACACAAACCTGTGGTCACAAGTGGATACCACAAAACAACACAAAATTTTATGAAAATCATTCCGGGTGTTGCCACACCACAAGTGGTTAAGAATATATTTACAGTGGTACAAACATAAAACTGCCCTGGTTGGAACTTCCTGTGCTAAACTGAAGTTAAAGGGAATGTAATGGGACAGAATCAGTACCTGAAAAATTACAATTAAACCCACAATAACCAGGTCCCATATCACATCAAAGCTCTGATATGGAACCATCTGGGGCTTTTGTTTTGTGTTTACATTTAATAGTGAGTAACAGCTACTGTAATTTCTTATTTTCCTTTTTTTACTGTAATTTACTAATTTACATCTCAGAAAGTTAGATCAATGCACATAGTGTCCATAGGTCTTAAAATACCTTGCTGTGGAAGATTAACATTTTTCTGCTTATATCATATTCCTTAGGTCCCTGTTTAATACTTTTTAATTCAATATTGTCCTCAGAATATGCACTGAGCACTAGAGTGTTTTATCACAGAAAATGATGACCAGCTAATTGACCCAGAATTCTCTTTGATGAAAATCAAGGCATAACTGCAGGAATAAATATATTTTCTTTACTAAGATACAAACTTCAGATCTTACCCTGTGTAAACCAGAAAAAGACTTGGGCTTACATGAAAGTTAAAAGTAAGTCATGCAACAACTGTTAGTCTAGATAGTATTAAAGTACAAAGCAAATGGAACTTAAAATTTGCCACTCTTTCTTTAGCTAAGAAGTATTTTATTCTATGAGTCATCCCATTGGGAATGGCATCAATAAAAGTATTAGAAGCTGGATCATCATAAAGGCACAGCAGATATAAATAATAACAATCCCTTCATATCTTTTTCAGCAGCCAAGCAGACTGGAAAGAATAGAAAAATACTTGCTTGTATTTAAGATTTTTTAAATTCAAAAATGTTACAACTGATATGTTGGAAAAAGTGACCTTTACATTACTGTTACTATCTATGCTATTCACACATTATTCATACACCCAAAATGGAATTATACACCCTGCAATGTGCATAGATAGGTAGATCCCTACACAGAAAATCTGTTCTCTAGATCAAGACTAGACAATGATGCAATTAAAATTAAGAGGGGAAAAAAAAAAAATAGATGAACAATAACTTGCCTGAATTATCCCTATTAGGCCATTTTAAAATTGTAGCATATTATATGTTGTGTACCTCATCATGTAAAATAATTACAGATGTTGCTAAAGAAGAGAGATTTTAGGACAGAATGAACAAAGCTGTGTTTTAGCTGCAGAAAGAATCTTCTGCCACATTTGACCACCTCTTCCCTCACAAAAACACATTAACTGATAAAACATCAGGACAGAAGGAATTTTTCTTGCTGATTTGGCTAATGGAGAGCAAAATACTAATGCCCACCTTGCTTAGCCTGATGGAAGAATCAATCATTTTCCCATGTTGGCGTATAAGAGAAAAACAGAAGTTAACAAAGAACAGAGATGAAGAGATGAATGTCATCTGTACAAAGACAAGGATTGTGGAGAAGGCAAACACAAAATGTTCATTTCCTTCCACCCCAATAACAGGGGGCATGAAATGAAGCTGGCATTACACACCTGAAGAGAAAGGAAAGGAGAGGATTCTCCTCACAGCTGCAGAATTACAAAGTGCTTGATACGAAGTGCTGGGTGTGCTAGAACTGTGCATGAGCTCAGGGCCAGCTTGCACAAGCTCATGGATGAGAAATTCTCCAGCACTTCTAAGGGATGGAGAGTCAGCATTTTGTTGCTTGTTGCTTCCTACCCAGGTCCCAGAGAGTACTGAAGCAGCTAACCCCATTAAAGTGCAAAGATTTCTAGAAGCCAACACAGAAGTGCTGGCGTCTGACAATGCTGCCGAGCTGGGAGCTTTCCTGGTATTAGTAAACTAGCATAAAAACCCATTTCATGCCTGTCAGCTGGAGTAAATCCTCTGGCTAATTTGTTACAAATATGAGGGTACCTTGCTCTGCCAGTAACCTTGTCTTAAACACTGGAGGAGAGCTGTGGTGTCTCACTGGCTGCTGAAAGGCAGCAAGAACGTCACTAAATAATCACTTCACGTGTCCTGAGAGAAGCCTGGGCAAGTTAAACTTCATTTGATGCTCAATATTGGCTGGAATTGATCTGTAAAAATTGCATAGCACACGTTTACGCCTAGCATGTGAGACAGGGATGTAGATAATCATCGTAGCTAAAATCAAAAACCCTTTAATATTTTCTTGTTATAATTTTAACTTGGCAAAGTCACTGAATCTTGTAAATAGTCTGAAATCTGCATCACCAGTTTGTAGTTGAGTCCATGTTGCAGCAGAGGGTTCAGGTATGGTTTGGGACTATAATAGCAGGTTTGAGAAAGGCTCCT
Source organism: Regulus satrapa (assembly GCA_013396955.1). Taxonomy (NCBI): domain Eukaryota; kingdom Metazoa; phylum Chordata; class Aves; order Passeriformes; family Regulidae; genus Regulus; species Regulus satrapa. The sequence goes on along the minus strand of VWZN01021700.1, from coordinate 166,503 downwards.
TGGTGTAATGAGTTATTCACATTTCTTGAGCTTCCCTGAGAACACAGGCACCAAAATGCACAGCATAGGTAAAATCTGTGAATTCAAATTATTTGAGAATAATTTATCAAATCAACTTGATTCATTTAAAATTTGAGTGACCTGTTTGTGCAGTAAACTTTCCTGCTGAAGTGTGAATAAATTGTGAAGACAGAATGAAATGAAGGTTTGGTCCAATATTTTATATAGTAGAATTAAATCAGAAGGTAAGATTAGATACTAATTTTTCATGGGGCCCTTAAATTCTAATGAACCAGCCTTTCTTTGTCTATTAATTCTTAATGATATAAAAATGAGCATTAAGTACTTTCAAATGTGATGCTTTATCTGAGATCTGAGTATACCAAACATCACAGTTCTGAGTTTTATTAACTATCACTGAAACCAGTTTTGTCCTGGATGACCTAAGATAACTTGGAAGCAGATTTTGTGTGTGTGTGTGTGTGTGTGTGTTTGGGGGGAGGGGGGGAGGTATGTGTGTGTGTTTTAAATATTTCTTCATTTTTATTTATTTAACTTCTATGGGTAACTGGTTAACTTGATCAATTTGCAACCCAACAACAGACTTTAATTATGTGAGCAGAGGATAACTCAGTTTTAATGTGATTAATTCAACATTTTAGTGGACTAACTTAGTCTTGAAGACATCAACAGGAACTGCCCAAACTCCATAATAACCTTGACTCTTAATTTTCTCCTAGGGACACAGAGCTGGAACATATATTTTCTTCTACAATATACGGCTGAAGAAATTAACCTTTCAGGGGTAGTTTTATTTTTTAAAAAAGAAAAAAAAAAAAAGGAAAGAAAAAAAAAAAAGAGACCTTTAAAATGCTCTTGTACCTAGCATTTGTAAGAATCACTTTAACCCAGTTCATATCTGTGTGTGCTAGATTTGGAATAATTCATCAGTCAGTGGAAAGGATTATGCCAAAAGGGAGTCTCCCCTTCCTGTACACTCTTGTCTTAGGAGGTGTCAATAGTCACCCTTAAAGGGTTTAACATTAAAATGTGGAGATGCAGGTTTCTCATTTATGCCTACAGAGAATTATAGAATCATTTAGGTTGGAGAAGCCCCACATACTCGTACAAGAACAAAGATTTCTAGGAAAGGTCTGATCAGAAACGTGAACATAATAGTATAACAACAATATAGTACTATGTGAAATGACATCATTATCAAAACACTAAAAAATAAAATTACTGCAATTAATACAATTTAATTATGAAGATTCATGGTGATTGAATGTGGTGACAATCTGCCCCAGGAACTATTCTCCTCTCTTTAAAAGCATTTCTGTCACCTTTTCAAAGAAACTCAGGAATTCATCCAGTAGCAAAATTAGAGGTAAGAGATCTACAAGATGAACAAATAACAAGTGACAGACTAATCAATTTCAATTTTTTTTATCATTTTTCATACTTCTTTCTGCATTTTATAAGTGACAGTTTGAACCTTGCAAACATATGCTAGCTCATCCCAAAACACCTTTTCTGTGTCTTCACATTGCAACAGTAAACTTAGATATCAAACACAAATTTGAAAATTTTGCCTAAGACTGTAAGTTATTTGAGGCAGGGATCGGTTCCAGGAAGGATAGTTTTGATATTAAAATTGTGGAGTGGAATGCAAAGGACGGGGACTCTGCCACTGCCATCAGTGTGATGTTGAGTCACGATCTCAGCTCAGCATCTCACCAAGATGAGTGGCCCTGCTCATCCTGGAAGGACCTGTGTTTGTTCAGTGTTTACATCACACATTTCCCAGTGATTTTTAGCTTGAAAAATAATGCCCAACAGAGGATAACAACAGCCTGTTTGAAAGTTTGCATTAAGTGGGTGTAGTCATGGAGCAACTGGTCGGACCTGGTTGGTGTTATCTCGGATGAAGGTGACAGAAGGAGATCTCTTCTGGCATTACCCAACATCCACAGATGCAGCTGGGAATCCAAGCATTGTGGAGCAGCAGAGGGTGAGCATCCCTCTGCCACGTGCCCTTGGAGGGCAGGCGCAGAGCTGTCCTGCTTCTCTCCAGGCTCCTCAAAGAACTTCTGCAAGGTTTGCCACAAACAACGGAGAGGTTGAAGCTCTGAGCCTTGCCAAGGTAAAATGGGATGCACTGGAGCCAAGAACATCTAAGGAACTGAAATAAGGATCATGACGATGAGGGGTAGGGTGTTTGGTGAGTGGCTGGAGAGGAGATGAAAGCAGCATGTGCTTGAACCTGCCCTTGGTTTCCCAGGGATGAACTCTGCTCCTAAAGTGTATTGTGGACTCCATGGGACTGGGAAGACTGGTCAGGAAGGGGATGCAGGGCTCTGCCTGTGCAGCACTGGTTGGATGATCTGGGCATGACATTAGATTTTTAAAGAATTATCTACTTTCCTTTTAAGATAAGTTGCTCACGGTAGTAGTGAGATTGTACTTAAAGGATTTTCCCTGCTTCTCCCTTGGAGTAAATGATGGGTTCTATTTACCCCTATGCTTACCTATCAGCTGGGGATTAACTGATCAGGCAGATGAGGGCTGATTAGCATGCATGGCTGATAGCAATGATCAAAATGAGTTCTCAAGACTGTCTGTATGATTTAGAAGCACAAATTAAGTTTGTTCCTGGGGTGTTTTTTTTAAATGCAATCATCGATGGCTGTTCTGTGAGTAACTTTTCTGTGAAATCCTAGGACAGACTTCAGTCTGTAATATGTTGTTGCAAATCCTGTAAGAACTTATTTTGCATATCCATAAACTGCAGCTCAACAGAGAAAAAAGTTTCTGTTTGTCAAGGACAGGAAGATGACTGTTAAGGACTCCTAAAGGATACCCTGATTATGCAAAATCTCCATTCCAAACAGAAATAATCCCAAAGCTATTTTCTTGAAACCTTACTATTTTTGAGGAAGAGTTGTTTGGGTTTTTTTTTGGCTTTAACTCAGTAAGTGACTGAAGTAATTTAGGTGAATTCCAAATTCTAATTTCAATTATGTTGGAATTGTGTTCTTATTCACTTCAGATGCTTGCGGTATGGATCACTACTCTATTTCTTCTCAATGCAGCCAGAGGTGAGACATACAATGAATAAAGTCTATAAAAATGATGTGCAGCTTACACCAGGATATCTATATTTTAGAAAAAAAAAAACCTATTCATTGAAATGGATCCAGCATAATTCTTCATTAGGACCACTGAGTCATATCATGCCTTTCCCACATTTAACTCATTAGTTTTTAATTCTGTAAAGGTTTTAGCAGCTTAGCAAACAGAATGGGAATCAGAAAGATATTTTTATATGCAAATGGATCATGAAATTCTCCCATAACATTTTCCCCCTACTCACCCTGAGCTCACTCATAGTAGCTACAACCCCAGTAATGAGAGCCTGGGCACCTACTCTTCACATTGCTATGCAGAGAACAAGAAAACAGTTTTGGTCCAAAATACCTTCTTAATGACAGGAAAGAGCAGACATTTTAATAGCAATAAAAATGGGATTTCACAACTGTTGTGCTATAACAGTGTGGAAGGATGACAATTAATGGCAACACCCGCATGTCATATTTGTGCCATTAATGAATTAAAAGCACAATAGAAATTGTGAAACAGGTCCTCCAGACCACACTTCCTGAGGCTGTGCTTTGCTCTATGTTTCCACTCAAATTCCATTTTATTGCTTCCACTAAAATCTTATGGTGTTAAAAAAAAGGAGGGGGGGGGGGGAAGATGTTTAATGTCCATTGTGGAGCAACAAGAAGTGTTTGTTTTAAGGTTTTGGTTTCTTTTTGCTCCTGCATGAACAGTTGCACAAGAAATAACTATTTAGGCAATCCCTGGATTTTAGGACTGATTTAAAGGACTACTCTGTGCTGACAACAAAAGCTGGTTTCTTCCCTGGATCAAGATTTTATTCTCTTTTTCCAAGGGCTATATTAATGATATATTTGACCAAACATATTCTGAGTTCACCAGGCTGAGCCCTAGACTCAGTTTGCAGAATTTTTTTGCTTCTCTCTTTGCAGAGAAGCACTCCTGAAATTCAAGTCCTTGCTACAAGCACCTGAGCACAACTGAGCCCCTTAATGAGAAATGCTCAGAAGTGCCATCCTAACCCAAATCAGGCTTGTTTGGCATCCCTGGTGTAAGCCCTCACCTGCCAGCCTCGTGTACAGAACCTGTGACATTCCCAGAACACTAATATCTTTTTCTCTGTCACCCCAGGAAGGGAAGTTTGCTACAAAAGGCTTGGATGCTTTTCAGACAGCCCCCCATGGGCTGGGATCCCGGGGAGACAACTGGCAGGCTTGCCCAGCTCTCCAGATGCTGTGAACACAAATTTCCTTCTTTACACCAGAGATAACATGGTGAAATATCAAGTAAGAAAATGTTTTGTTTTTAAATACTGACAGTGTACAATACATTCAATAAATTGTAGAGACAGTTTCTTTTCTCACATATTTTTGCTCGTAAGGCTCACTGGAGAACCTTCAATTCTATATTATACACATGATAATTTTCTGCCATCTTTTTTCCATTTTCCTCATTTCAGCTCTCTGAGGAGCCAGGTATATTTACAGCATATTAATCATAGCCCTCAAACACAAGTACAGGTATTACAGGTAAAAGGCTCCAGAATTAAGGGGTTTTATATAAATAGCAGTCACAATCAGTGGAGGTGTTTATTAAGTCACTTCAAAACAAGTCCAACTCCTCCAACTGAGAGGGTCTATGAGTTTTTAACAAATCAGTTGTTCCCTGAAGGTGAGACATCTGCTAATTCATGCATGACATCCCCCTTTTAAATCAACAAAAACCATAACAAAAAATATATAACAACTAGTACCCACATTTTTTAAAAGAAAATAATGTCTTCTTTCTCAATACACACCAAAATGCCTGCAGCCTCTGAAAAGCCTAGTCCTGATGGGCTTTCCCATAAATTATAAATGAAGCAATGAAGGTCATATCTTCAAAGGAAAAAAAGAAAGTAAAATAGGTATTGTTTCAAAGTCAACCACATAATACCTTTAGAAGATACTATCTTTGCATTTCTTTGGCAAAATATGATAAAATCTTGTATTTGCATGGCATGTTGTACCAGTATATCACAAAGCATTGTGCAAAAGATGCTAGAATCATTAGTTCAATTAACCAGAGGAAGTGAAGCACTTGTTGAAGTGATTAATTGGTTTCCCCTCAAAAGGCAGTTTAGGAATGAGAAATAAGACTCATCTCTTCTGGGCCTAGAACCATGCCTTAGCCATCGGGGTACTCTGCCCTTTATCAAAACGTACAGTGGGATGGAACAATCACATCCTTTATTGTGTTTGTTGGTTGTTTGGCTTTTTTGGCACAGAAAATTTCAGCTACAAATCCTTCAACTATAAAAGCTTCGAATTTCCGAGCTCACAGGAAAACTCGTTTCATTATACATGGCCACCTTGCCGGAGCAGATCTCCCCTGGATAACAAATATATGCAGGGTAGGTACAACTATTGTTTGAAAGTCATTTTGCTTGTATTTGAAAGTCTGAATACCCACATCTGGCTTAAAATTCCTGTGTAAAATTTACATCCTTGCTCTCTTGTTAATTCAGGGGATATATAAGGGACACAAAAGCCAGAATGAAGTCCAGTTCCACATGAACACTGTCTTGTTCCTGCCTATGAGTACAGTGCACTTCAGCCTTCTGCTGAATGCCCTTTTACTGCATTCACCTCCACAGGGAAAGCTATAATAAATAGACTTTTCAATTCCTTGCCAATAATAAAAGGGAAAAAAAGAGTGACTTTTCTCACCTCAGCAAAAGGTCACTATAAATGTGTCAGTTTGAGTGACACATTTGATCTAATAAAACCAAAAGGGTTTGTTCAGCAGATTGGTTTCGTTCTACTCTGGCACGCTTCAAAAATGAAATTGTTTCAGAATAAAATACAAAACCAGAAAGTTCTATTGGCAGAAGCATCTAAATAGAATATTTTGGTTATAATGTATGAACTTCATGGCTGAACAATTCAAGCACAAATTTGAGAATCCTTTTAGATGATCCAAGCATAAAAAATTTGAAGAATAAAGCTTGGACCTCTTTTGGTAATTGGGGTGCTGTCATTAAAAAGAAGTTGGTACCTTAGAGCCAACCAAGGCATTTGGAGTGGAAAAAAGAGCTGAAGGAAGCTTGCGAGTGTCCTCTAATCACTGGTTCCACTCTGCCTCCTTGTGCTGATCTTCAGCATCAGTAGGAATTACTAAAGATGTGTTGTCACGGGTCACACAAACAACAAAACATAGTTTACATATGCCCTGCTATGATTGTAATTAATGCCTATTTCCTCCTTCTCTGTCTTTTTCCTGTTCTCCACCAGCTCATGTTTCACTCTGAAGACGTGAACTGCATTTTGACGGACTGGAGGGGCGGCTCCAGTGGTCTGTACACGGACGCTGTCAACAACGTCCGCATTGTGGGGGCCGAGCTGGAGTACCTGGTGAACTTCCTCGAGGTAAAAAAATACCCCTGCAACCTGCACAGTCCACATGGTCGTGCTCAGAGTGACACCTTTAGGTTTGATTCAACAGAGACAGGAAGAGGAAGCAATACCCAGTAAAGCAGGTCCAAATGTTATAATAGGGCTCTAATCCCACACGAATGAAAATACCTGCTTTAGTGCTGTAATTGATTTTGGAAAACTAACATGACTTTGCAGTAGTTCAAAAGGTTTGAAAATCTCAAATGAAAAATCAAATCCCCTAGTGTATTGGGATAAGATGGTAAGTAGCCATGGACACCCTGAAAATGAAGAGGGGTGGGATGACTGGGGAATTGCTTCTCTTTAGGTAGAGATCCCATCATCCAGAGATGTAACTTTCCACCAGGACACTCGTCTCCATCGCCCAGTGATCTGGCCATGTCCTGGCACTGCATAGTGGGGACATGCTGCACTGTCACTGGCTTGTGTACCCACACTGTTTTTTCTCTCCTTTCCATAAACCTTCACAGAAAGACTATGGCTACTCTCCTGCCAACATCCATTTCATCGGCCATAGCCTTGGAGCACACGTTGCGGGGGAGGCAGGGAGGAGGAAACCTGGCATTGGAAGAATAACAGGTACTGCGGCTATTTCAGCTGATAAAACTTTATCTTTTCATTTAAGAGTACTGAAGAATCACTGCTACTCTTTAAATGCACAGTAGAGAATGCAACGTGCTGGTTTGTCATAAATAATGGTATCCAGCCAGCATGGTGGCACACAAGTTGTGACACAGTCACACATCAGTTTCTTTTAAAAACAGACTATTTTATGCTTTCCTTCGGCCCCAGTCAGTTATTTTCTCTGCACAGACATTGCTTTGTCTAAGCCATGCACACGGTGTGCAGTCACACGAGCAATTCAGGAAACTGGGATCCCAGCTGTGTTTCTTTATCTCCAAAGAGACCTCACTGATCCTGAAGTGAAGGGATACCATTTTCAACCAAGATGTTTTGGAAATAAAAATAGATTTCTTGCCAAATAAAAATTTATAAATAAATCTAAATTCTCAGAGTAACATATAGAGTTTTCATTTTTTTCAATGAAATGACAAAAAGCCACCCCAACAAACCAAATCTCTTCCTGTATTATTGTTCCCCAAAGTAAACCAAGCAGCCATCAGCATTTTACTGTTCAGCAATGCCTTTAGTCAGCTATTAATATCATGCCTGTTTTTCTAGCTGTGGACCACTCAATGGATTTTTATATGTGGAATAAAGGCAGAAATGTAATCACATATATAGCATGTATAACCTGTATGTGATGATATACATACTGTATTATTTACTCAATCAGATGTATCCCCATTTGTTTAGGTTTGGATCCAGCTGGGCCCCTTTTCCAGTACACTCCCACAATGGTTAGGCTGGATCCCTCAGATGCAAAATTTGTTGATATAATTCATACTCATGCTGGTCATCTTTTCTTTGACTTTGGTAAGTTTTCATTTAAAGGCTGCCATTGGCACATAGTTGGCTCAGAACATCTGAGTGATCTGCCAGGATCCATTGTGCATTTCAGCTCCAGGAATTCTCCAGACTTGTGGACACCTAGATTTTTACCCAAATGGTGGGAAGAAGATGCCAGGATGCAACCAGCTTCGTGTACCTCCTGCAACTCGGGATATCAATGACCTGATGAGAGGTAAATATATTTTAAAGAAGGAATACCTCATTATAATTACAGTTAGAAACAAAGGCTAGAATAATGTAAGACCTTTATATAGCTCAGATATGGAATAGGGAGACTATGCTCAAAAATGAAACATTTAAAGCTGTCTCTGAAATATCTTCCAGTTTTCTTTTGTACTAACCAAGGCAAATTCTAAATGAAAACTTCATTTAAACCATGAAAAATTGTGCATCACAAGCTTTCTAAGAGCCTGTCACTGTGCTGACAGGCTGATCTCGGTGGAATTTGTCACATGAAGGACTGGTAAAATTTCATTCATGGGTAATCCAAAAATTAATATTTTAAAATCTCCTTCTCCCTAGGAAGATATCACTTCCAATATTACTGGGATTCATCCATGGCATACACTTTAGTTTCTTCAAAGGGAACAGCCCAAGGTTAGAAATATAAAAGATGACTGCTCCATTAGAAAAAGAAAGCTGGGAAGTTAATCAGAATTACCCTGGGATCCAGTACAATAGATCCACAAAATCCTGTCTTCTGATTCTAACCTACAGAAATGAGAACATACGTTATTCACAGCTAAATGTTTTGAAGTCTCTACCACTAGTTAAATAATTTGCTTTCAAAAATGCTGTCCCTTAGAACTGGTTGTGAACTTAGTAACAAAGAGAACTGAAAACTGGCTGTGCTCAAAGTCACTTGGAACAAAAACAATTTTCAATAGAAATGCATAAAAATGTCTGCATTTAAATAAAATAAAAAAAAAATCTCTTCCAGAGACATTTCACAAGGCTCTTTGCAATGTTTTTTCATGAAGGAGAAACTCAACTGTATTGAACACGAGCAGATGGAGTTGGTTGTTCAAGCAGCTCTTAAAAATAGAGATAGCTTTAACCCCCTTTTCTTGGTTAAACCTTACTTTGTTTGGTAACCTCTCTTTTGTTTGCTAATGTTTACATTTATGTAGTGTTTATGCATGAAGTGCTTTAGAAATAATATTTAGAGACTTTTTCCCTACAGTTTTTGATGTAGTAGAAAGATTATAGATGTTAAGTGAATTTGCCACTAACATAAATTCAGCCAACTGTAAAAGCTGAGGGTTTAAAAGCACAAACCCTTCTGAATTAAAGAAGGAGCTACTAAGAAAACATTCTCAGGAAGCCTTGATGATGCAGATTATTTTCAAGAAGAAAAGACAACAAGTACTTTTTAGTACTTGATTTTAGTGAGGTTTTAGTGTGGGGTTTCTTTTCTTTCCTTAGGGAAAGAACAGTGTGTCAACTGGTCAACACCGACTGGTCTATCTTTAAGATGCCTGAATATTCCCTTTAAGGGGGAATTTTGATTTCACTACGAACTCTGGTAGCTTACAACTACTTCAGTGCCTCCCAAACTTCCCCCTGTGGTTTGCTGAGCCCCCAGCATGTGCTGGAGTGGAATAGAGCCCATTTTTATACAAACAACCTAACTTTAGTGTATTGTGCTTTGATACAGGAGAGACCTCGGAATCAAGGAAGACAACATTTTCTATAATGGATGTATAAATATAACCGAAATAGCACTTTCTTCTTTCTTTACAGGCTGCTTATAAATTTCAGTCTGATGGTGAGAAGTACTTGTTTCAAAGAGTTCTGACAAAGTCAAGAACCCACTGCCAAATATCTTGCTTTTCAGAGGATTTCACAGAATTGCTATCCTCTGACTGCAGATTTTCTATTGCATAAAAACACCAAGAGCCACTGAATTTAAAACAATTGCTAAAATTACATTTCATTCTAGAAATTAGTGGAAGCTGTGATTTTACAGAATACCATGTTGTGATAACTGTAAGAAAAAGAAAACTACTTCATTGCAACTACTGTATGCTTTACAGAAACTGTGGCTATGAAACATGCCAGTCTTTGAATATCAAAGGGTAATACTCCCAAATGCTTCTTGTTTCACCTTGATGCATCTCCACCTTTGTTAAAAACTACCTCTTTCCAACAGAAAAAATATAGGTAGGCAGAAGTACACTGTCTAACTACAAAACCAAATAATTCACACTTTAAATGTCTTTTAATTGTTGCTATTTCTTTTACCTGAGACATCACTATATGTGCAAGTGCTTTTGAGGAAGAGAGACCCCAAATTGTTTCTTTGGCACGGACTTGATGTATTGCTTTAATCACTTTTTACCTGTTGGGGTTTGTTTTTTTTTGTTTCATTGTTTTTCTTCCCCAGCATACAGATCTTTTGGGTGTGGACATAAAAGAAGTCTCAGGTATTATGCTGAGAGCATCATCACCCCAAATGGATTTGTGGGGTATCGGTGCGACACATACCGAGAGTTTGTGTTGGTAAGAACCAGGGCTGGATTTATCTGAGGGCCTTTAGCCCTGCTCTCCTTCTTTTAATAATTTCTGGGAGAACTTCTACACTTGGGATCATGGGATATGGGCACGGGAGACATTCAGAACCACTGGCTACCTTCATTCAGACCATAGCCAAACCCAGGCAATTTCACAACAGAGAACTGATGATGATCATTTAGCCTTTCTTTCATCAAATGCAGAAACAGCCAAAGATCCAAAAGTACCAGTTTAAACAGAACCTCCCACATACCACAACTGAACTACCTAAAAATAGCAATGCTATTTTTTCTGACTGCAATTAATCTGCTTTCATCCTTATCTTTTTTTTATTTCACCTTTTTTTAATGGATGTCAAGGTCTTGATCTGATTGCCTGATCTATGTAGGGAAATTAAATTAATTAAGGCTCTGCATGGGAATAAAGGATAAAGAGCTGACAGACCAAATCCCAAATCAAAAGCCCAACCTTCAGGATTCCTAAGCATAAATATTTTGCCATATGTGTGAGATATCCAGCCCTTTGGAAATGTGGAATCCATCCTACAACCACCATAAAACCTTCCCGTGTACCCAGTGAACAATGAATATATTACCTGGATTTTACAGATCAGGTAGCAAGACACATCATTCTTTATGGTATTTACTTATGGTCTCTGCAAGACTACAAGGAATTAGGCCAGATTTCCAACCTGCTTCTCTCTGATTTTCAACAATATGAAATAAGTTGACTGACCACTTCAACTCCTTTTCAACCACAGTGATAAATACTAAATATATGATCTGAACTGAGAAGCAAGAACATAAAAAAACACAGACAAGCAAAAAACCAAACAAAAACTGGGAAGAAGCTGAAATACACTAATTTCCTAAAATTTAATAAGTGAGATTAAAGTAGACGATGTCTTATAACACACATCTTTAATTTTCCCCCCAGGGAGACTGCTTTCCATGTCCAGAGGAAGGATGCCCACTGATGGGTCATTATGCTGATACATTTTTACATAAAACTGAAAAAGAACAGCAAAAAGTTTATTTAAACACAGGGCCCTCCCCTCCATATGCTCGTAAGTGCTCATTTTGTGGTGTATTCTAAAGTGGCAATGAATTATGTGTGAAAAAAGGACATTACACTTCTGCAGAGCTGCTGCAGATATTGAGTTACACTCAATAAAACATCTAGAATTTTAGGTCTTGGAACACACAATGCCAACATTATTTGGGAAAGCTGAGATAATTGTGAAAAGAGATCAAATGATGCTCACCTTTGGTTAAACTTGGTTATTACATGATGGTTTCAAAAATTCTATATAGCTGAAATACGGAGGAATTTTATGCATTTCAGGATATTTTTGCCAAAATTGCAGGGAGCAATAAGAACTACATTTTTTGTTGTGATTAATGGAGAAAGAGCCACTGGACTGGGAAATAGGAAAATTAATACATGAACTGCAAATTTTCACAGGTGGTTTTTTGCTTATAAGTGTATTTGTGCAATCCTTTTCTCTCTCTTAGAGACACCAAAACATAAAAGAAATTTAAACCTTAAGAAAGAAATCTCCTTACAATGGTAATCCATTTGATTTTTCCTTCCAAGGCTGGCGAAAAGAGATACACGTAAAAGTATGTGCAAGAGAAACCATGAAGGGAAATATAGATGTAGCCTTGACTGGAACTAATGGGTTCAGAAAAAAATATACCATTGACAAGTAAGTTTAATGTGGCTGCTGAAAATGTGGCTTTATCACTGTTATCACATGGAATGTATACACAGCTATTTTTACATGTGTCACCCTGTTCTGTGTAGTCTGTGATTTACACTGGTAATAAAAGTAGCTGGTAAGTGATTGAAGTTCCCTGAGCTGCAGACTGTGGTAAAAATCTGTTTGCTGGTCCTTCTTGTTCTGTATTTTATTTTGTTTTCTGAGGTTGATGTTAGCATAGAAAAATGGGCAAGAACTCTGTGGCTGTTGCTGGACTCAGACATTGTTTGGTGATCTCTGAGAAGACAAAAAGCTCCGTGATGTACAGACATCTATAGTCCCCCCCTCTGGGGAATATGTGAATAACAAGTTGCAGCTTGTCCATGAACTGTGCTGGAATATGGGATTCCTGTCCACTCAGCCTGGCCTTTTCCAGTAAATGTGAATTTAAATCTCAATAAAGGGACGCTGGTCAGCAACCCAGCTTCAATACCACAAAACTTCTCTGCATTAGAACACAGCCCCATTACTGGTCTGTACCAGGAGTACCTTTGCTTATTAATACACCACTGCAGCAATAAACCCACAGATAATTTCAATGTCAATGTCACCTTGCAATGTGTGTTCTGTTAGAGTGAATAGTGATAGCACAGAAGGCACAAATTCAAACTATAATTTTCCATTTCCTTCATGGTTGAGAGGAACCAGAAATATTGAGAGAATTTTTGACTTGGATTTATTTGAAGATAGATCTTATTTTGCAAAAGAAATGTATAGAATGAATCGTGGCAGTACTGGCAAAGGCTGTGCTAACTGTGTTTTCATCCTGAAAGGCACAGGAATTTCAGCAAATGAATTTTTAAAAGTTCATAAAATTCTAACAGTAGTATTAAAAGCCCCAATTGTCATGGCATCCCACAGCTCATCTCCCTTACTGCCCACAGTCAAGTTTTCTTTTCCCCCTCATTTGTGTAGAAAACTGAACATCACTTCTGTGCTTTTCTTTTGGCAGGGGAACTTTCAAACCAGGAAACACATACTTGAACTACATTGATACAGAAATTTCTGGGAACATTTCAAAGGCTGAGTTTCTCTGGAAAAATCATCTAGGTCACGTAGACAGAGGCTGCATGGGAGCTGAAGAAGTCAAAGTAATATCTGGGGAAAATGGAAATACGTAAGTACATAATCCAATGATGTAAATGTAGATGTTTTTCTCCTAAACTGCAGTTTCAGTTGTCCAGCTCTCCCTTGGCACATAGCCCAGCACACAGGAACAGCTCTGCAGAGCTCAGCACTGCCCCTGCCTGGGCAGGGCACTTCACAGTGACTCCAACCTGAGCCCATGGGCAGCCACTGACACCTGCAGGACATTAGACACACTTCTGGAACATACCTCTTGTTTAGTTTTAACCAAAATTATTCCAGTTAATGCATCCACCCTACTCTGTCATGTAAACCAAAGCATGGGGAAAATGGAGGGAGCAATTCCCTTCAAAGCATGCTCCTGTGCCAAATGAAAATGCTAAGGGAGCCTAATCAAAAAGGCAAACACATCCTAAAGGTTAATAATTAGTCATGAGCTAGTGATTCTTAAAAAAATAATTATAACACACACTCTAAGTTCTCATTCTACTGGAACTCATGCTTTGACCTAACATGAGATTAAAACAGGGTTTATATTGATTATGTTGGCTAGCTGCTACAATTTACTGACAAATATTTCCTTAAACTCTTCCCCCTTCCCAGGTCTGTGTTCTGTGGGTGTGGAACTGTGCAGCCCAGCATGTGGCAAGCCCTGGCTCTTTGCTGAGGGCCAGCAGTGCCTGCAGCACTGCAGCAGCCCTCACCAGCTGGAAGAGGACATTGCAGTCAGCAGCAAAGGATTAATGAGGCTCCCTCAACAGACTTAGAGAAATTCGCCCAACCCTCTATAAAAGCTCAATTTCCAATTTCAGTGCTGTCACCTTTTCTCCCAGGAGAGCAGCTACACTCCTGTGAACTATGGTTAAAACGACAGAAAAGACATATGTTACTGACAACCAGCTGGGACCCTTTCCTGCACCTGAAACAGGCATCTTCTTTATCAAAACTGTATTCTACTGCTGAGGAACTTGGATTTTCTGCCAGCCTTCATTAAGAAACTATTTTCTCTTTGCAAAGGAAACTGAATTTTCCACCTCTGCTTTGTCTTTGTGACAATGCTGAAGTCAGACTTGAGCTACGTCATTTGGATTGGCATTGCCACCCCCCAATTTGTCAGCATTTTGATTGTACTGGTTAGCAAACCAGACCACCAAGAATTATCAGCATCAGCCAAAATAAGCTAAGGTTCCTTTGTTTCAACACAAGCTACCCACAAAAATTCTTTCATTTTTAATTACCAGCTGTTGTCTGAGGTGTGCAACTGAGTTTTGCATCTGATGTGAGGTTTATCATTTGGGTGCAGAAATTGTGGGTACCAATCACATTGGGCAATTCTGTTGTGTCCCATCCTGACAACCAGATATTCCAGAATGCTTCCAGTGAGGTTCACCAAAAGGTGATAATGTGTTACACAAGGCTGAATGTGGCTGATGAACAGGTGTGTTTCAAATTATGCAGCAATACCTTTGGGATGTCAGAACCCTGTCACGTCCTGTGAAGGTTGCTGAAGGAGCTTGCTCAGGATATTTGATAAATCAAGTGTCTGCCTTCTCAGAGTCATTTTTCAGTTCCTTTATTGATCATCTCCTCACAAGCAGCATGGGACCAGAAACCACCTTGAGCAGGAAATTCATCCTTCTTTTCACCCCTTAAGGAAACTTAGCAAGATGCCTTTTTTGAGCCAGAAGGGGATCCCCTCTCCTGTCCTCCCCTGGAGATATAAAAAGCCACCAGGTACTTCTACTCAGCTTGGAAATATCTGTAACTTGTAATTACAACATCTTGAACATCCTCCATAAACCATGCATGGCCCTCTGCCCCAGAGTTGGACAAACTAAGGAGACTCTATTCATTCGTCTTTCTTAAAGTCAGGAACTGAAGCAATATAAATGCAAATATTTTCCTCAGGATCACAAAAACCTGTGCAACAGAAGCAGGGACTGGGTTTTATGGCATGAACAGGAGTATGATCTGTGCCATGTAAAGCATCACTCCTCACAGGAAGGAAACAAAGTCCTGTTGGACTCAAGATTTCTTTAAAGCCCATCTTTTCCTGCCTCTATACTTGATGGTGCCCCTTTTGCAATTTTAAAAACTATTTTGATGTTTTAATGAATAATAAATTATATTCTTTCAAAAATACAAGTTTCATTTTGTTTAATTTTAAGCTATAGGTTTCAATAGCGTTCTGACAAAATGCAACAGTCCATTTCAGCTGCTGACTTGTGCTACAAGTGTGGTACAGCTGATTAGACCACTGAAAAATTTGCATTTTCTCACCCAACTTTTCCAGCTAAAACTAGAACATTGCTTTAATTTCTTCCCCTTGAGTTATTCTGTTTTTATTCTTGTCATATGCTATTTCTTGAGTTAATTTTTATTCTTTGGTACAGTAAGCCTCAACACTGCCCTTCTTTGCTAATATATTTTTAGACAGAACAAGAGAGATTTATTTTGTGAGATAAAAGTGAAAAAACCCACACTGACAGCATCTGTGCATTGCTGGTGGCAAAAATCATCCTCGATGTTTCTTTCTGTGTGCAAAATTTAAAATTCTTCCTAGTATTAAATCTTTGGATGCTATCAATTCATATTAATGGTGCTAGTAAAAATAATGCAAGGGTTTGATATTTCACGAGACAATCAGCCTTTGACAGAGCTCTGGACAGGCGATTCTTTCATATCTTTAAAACAAGGTAAGCCATCTTTTCAGAACAATTTAAATTGAATCTTTAAAATGTCAAGTGAGGCACACCACTCGATATGTTTGGCTGTCATTTGAAAAGATAGTGCTTTTTAAAATCAAATGTGCCTCATTTCTCCAGGGATTTAAAGGACATATATTATGATTTGCATTCCGTCTTTTGCATTATTTAAATATTGTGCCAAATTATAGGTGCTTCAGAATTACAATAAAAATTTAATATTACGCTCCTTAAGCATGTGTTCACTACAAAAATTATGCCAAAGGTAAATTGATAAGAAAGCCATTATGAAGTTTTCAGCCTCAGTCACTTTGCTCCCTTATGGCACTCTCTCGACAATGGGGTGAAGTAAAACAACTGCACAAACAAACCTCTGAAAATTTCCCTGGAAAAAGGGACAGAAAGAATTAGCAATCCAAAATATGAACTATCTAGTCCATTTACATTGTCTTTACGTGCTTTATATGTGACAGAAAAATAATTTTAGAAGAAAACACATATTTTTCATAAAGGCAGTTGTGCAGGTGTGCTAAAGAGAAAACAAGGGCCATGTTCATCAGAATTCTCTGATAAAAAAATAAAATACTCTACTGCATAGCACAGCAGTTTCTCCTCTTTCCAAAATCACGGCCTATCAAAATGCCCCTCATAAATATTTGTGAGCCCAGAACTAAAATAACATCAATAATTAAAATTAGCTAAATAGGACTAATAGATAGAGACCTCCCATTCAGATTGTGCAGTTGTTTCTTTTCCTGCCTTTGATCCTATCCTATTCTGTGACTTGCTAGATTTTTTCACGCTACTGTAATCCACTACAATACATTGATAAAGTCCTTGCAAAATAATCAGAAATTTGCAGGAATAAGCCTTCCAAGATCTTCTGGTCTTTAAAACTTTACTTTTGATTTTTGTTTGTTGTTCTTGGGGTTTTTTTTCCCTACAACAGGTTCCAATTCTCAAATATCTGTCTGTTATAAAGAAGATTAAAAAGGAAACATCCTTTGGGAGGTTATTTTGCTGAGACATTAATGTAGTCAGGGTATTTAGTGAAGCTCCTGGGTCCAACAGGTGTTTGACAGGCTGCTGGGACAGAAGCAAAACCAAAAATCTTGGCACATTCCTAAAATGTGTTTGAGTTATTCTTCCACGACCAATGCTGACTGGAGTTGCAGTTGCCACTAAACAATTGACCTGTCACTGACCTATCAGCAATTCCATCTGAATGGAGTCTCTACAAAACGTGGGGCTTTCTTGTTCTCCTTTTGTCATAACACAGTATCAGGGACTCTGTAATTTCAAGTGGCCAATTTCAAGCTGCTTTAAGTTGCTCTGTTTCCAGTAATTAGGGAGTAGAAGTTGATAGCATGCCCGAATCCATTTCTGTGGCATATTTCCAGGACAAAACAGAGGCAATAATCTATCTTCAAATATCAAGGATATAAAAACTTCCAGAAAGAACATGCCTCGTCACCAGCCCTTGCACAAACACAGCACGCCCACGTTGCTGTGCTGAGAACACAAACATCTCCCAGCTGCCACAAGGGTCTTGCAACACCAGAAGTATAAGCAATATGTGAAAATACAGGCTGGCAGTGGTGTCATCCCAGAGGTTTTTCTTTCCTTTTTTTTTTTGTGACATCAGGAAAGCTTGGGGCCAAATGTTGATGTCGAGAGCTTGAGAGGATTAAGCTTGGTTCTGAGCCACAGGGCTGTAAGTGAGCTTCTCTGAGCCACACTTTTATCAAAATGCATATTCAAGGTTTGCATCTGCCTTTCAATTTCCAAGGCAAATATGTAGTTATTCCCTTTTATCTCACCTGATTCGCTTAAATAAGTTCAGTACTCTAGCATTAATAGGAGATGGAGGATTCAGAATAATGAACTTCTCCCTCTTGCCTTTAATTCTGCCCATGACTTGTAAAGAAAATCTGGCTGTCCCTGAGGACTTCCCTCTGCCTTGGTTTACTTTCCTCATCTGCTCTAAAATTCCCTTTTCTAGTGCTACTTGTTTCAAATACTATAATCCATAAATGAAGCTCACAAAACCAATAGTTAATATTATTTTATCTTGCTTTGATTTAATTAACAGCCAGAAAGTATTATGGAAAATCATAAATATTTATAACTGCCAAAATGTTCCTTTAATTGCTGCTGTGTGCTACTGGAAAGAATATGGTAAGGTAAATTGGGTTTGTCTCTATTCAATTTAAAATTTGTTCACTTAACCAGAAAGAAAACACTGAGGTTAAACAATAGAAATATGAAGAAAATCTCTTATTCTTGCCACTTAGATACTGCAGGTAAGATTCTCCAGTGAGCTGAGTGGTCTTTGTCTACACATATCAGCAATTCTTTAGAGGATGGAATACACAGAGCTACTTCCAGATGACCTCCATCCCAGCTAAGAAATTCATTAACCATCTTCAATCTAAAATTGAAATGAGAGGGAAAAAAAAAGTTGCTTTTACAGTTTTATACACTTATCCTTCTATGAAAGCCTTGGTAATTTATATAACGCTGCACTTGAAACACAGTTTCTGAGATTCCTTTGGAGAACATGATTCTCAGTGAGTGTTTTGATCCTCTCTTTCCTACCTATGTGAATGCCACTGCTACCAAAAAGGGTTTATTTTCTTTGATAATTGTCAGGCTGACATTTATAAAACCACTGGACATGTTCACTTGCACATTGTCAGAGGCAGCTGCAAAAGCCAGACTTTTCTTCTCGCCCACTAAAATCTGTTTTCCTCTGAAGACATAGAAAATCTGACCATTCCTAAAAGAAGCTACAGCTCAAAAATCTACAATGTGTTAGAAATTACTCTTACTATTAATTCTGGTTTGTTGTACTGGCCTACATTAATTGAATCCCACCAGTGTGTGTTCCCTCTGACATACACAGACAGTGAAACTCAGTGGCACTGTTTCAGCCCTCACACCTGAAGACTAAATCTGTGGAAAGAATGGCAAACTATTTGAGCCTATCCAGAATCCTGGACCCCTAAAGAAATATTTCAAAGGGGTATGATTGCCACCCAAAGATGTCCATCAGATTCTGAAAGTGTCTCATCATAAATAGAGGCACCAATTTCAGCTGCTGCTTTGCATTTAACTCACATCGCAGAACTTTGACACAAGGCACATGAGATTCCTTATCTATTTTCCTTGGCTCCCCAAACTCATTCCTCCCCAGACCTATCTAATGAGCTGAGTTGTTCTGAGGAGATATGTATCCCTCATAACTTCTGCCAAATCTCCATCTTCCCATCCACGTAGACACAAGTGTCCAGAATTTCTTATTAGCTGTGTCTCTTCTGTCTTATCTGAAATTACACACACATTGTCAGTGCAAGCAGGAATTAAATATGAGATGCAGTCCCTTACTGGCCAGTGCTTCCTCCACATTCCTCTCAGACTTCTTTCTAATGATTATTTTCATATATGGCACTGCCTTGCACCACTCTGCCATGAACCAGACCCAGACTCAAACATTCCTGTAGGTGCTGTGTTCCACAGGGAGTGACAGACACTCTTGACTCAGTTTTTACAAGGCCTTACAGGCTGTTTGCCTTACACACTATTTGGTATATGGAGAAACATTTTTTGGTGTAATTTCTGAAATATCTCCTTTCAGGCAATGCACATTTCTCAGGACCACAAATTGGCTCCTTATGTGAACCACAGATCCAGCCCAAAATTACTTCCTGCCCTCAGGCACTTGCACCACTCCTTGATTAAGGGTGACAGAGTTACCAGAGCAGGTGATGATGGCAGCACCCATCCTGCAGATAGCACTGCAGGGACTTGAAGCCTTGCTCAGGAACTGAAAGAACAGGGTTCTGACATGGCTGTGACTCACAACCTCCAGAGCACAGAAGAGAATCTGGGATTTACATGATGGACAAGTCATGAGAAGATGAATGACATGATTATCATCATCCTATCCTTCCCCTGCAACAATTTTGAATGAAAGTGCCTGTGGTTTCTCTGATCCATGTGGATCACAATAATGTCCGTTTACACCAGTTATATTCAGAGCATGTCAGCTGATAAGAGAGCTTGGTACAGAGACACCTAATGTGTCAATCCCACACGGCCTAAGAGGACATTGATTAGAAAAAATGGTAGTGGGTAGGCAGAGCTTGAGTAACTTCACTATTGAAAGCTCATATTGCCCAAAAGATATGTCATAAGACTATATATATATATATATATATATAAAGAGGTTTGATTGTATTAAAATATGCAAGGGTTTGCTTTGACAAGACCCTTTCACCACACAGCAAACAAAAAGACAGCTGGTGACTGCTAGTGGGGGACACAGAGCAAGGAAATAAAGCTCCTGCTCTGAGCTGGCCCGCAGTGGAAGGTCAGCCATTGCCTGTAACACGAGCTCACAATAACCAGTTAACTCGGGAGAGCATTCCGTGTAGGCTGGGATGTGTTACACACAACAACCCCTCTGAGGGGGCTCAAACGGCCTCCTCTTGCTTTTCTTCAAACTGACAAAACTTCAGGAGGGAAAAATTAATTACATACAGGAGACAAGGAGAGGCAACATCTGTTATACCCAGCATCGAGGGGATCATTCTTACAAAGGTTCTCACTCACCCACACCAAGGCTATAATTAGAGGCCGTGTGGGCAGGTCTGCACCTACTGTCGTGGGACTGATTCCAAGTGAAAAAGGCCAGCAGCAACCAGGATTTGACAGGGAGCTGGCTGAACACAGCCTGGAAAGCAGCAACCCCTTCTGCATCCAGAGTGGTAAGTGCTGAAAAATTGGTGGGGTTTGGGGATGAGTGTCTGTACAAGCAGCAGGGCAGGACTCCGAGCAGTCCTTAGCTCAAAAATAGCCAGGCTGAGTGGTATGGTCTGAGTGAACATGCAAAAAACAAACTGCAGCACTCAGAGGGGGACCCTGGGCAGCAGCTACGGGGCTTAAAACTTTTCAATTCTAGGAAATCCCAGCAGGGGATGAGAATTTCTGGGTTGTGACAATGCAATGCAGCTAGGAAAACAGGGTGAATTCAGTGGGGCTAAGGTAATTTGAGACTGGATATATATCCCTGTTTTTAAAGGAAGAACAAAATGACAGTATTTGCAGATGGTATCTGGACTTCTTTCATTTTGAGGGAAAATGCATTAAAACACAAATAACAGCAGAAATTTAAAAGGAGAATAAAACAGGCTACATGTATAAGCATTATTAGGAGCACTGAAAATCTAAAGGGAGAATGGAAATGGGGAAGAATTATAGAGTTGTTTTGTGAGAGAATGTGAAAAATGATACTTTTTTGGTATGTGCTCAGGGAACTTGAACTAGTCATTGATGAGGGCTATTCTGCATTTCATAAATGGCAAAAGGCCAACAGTGTAGGTCTTGGAGTTGACTAAGTTTAAAAGCAACCTAATCATGGAGATGAACAGTGGAGATCACCTGGGGAAGACAGATGAGTGGCCAGGTGGTGGCCAGTCAGCTGAAGGCTCCCTGGTTACTCAGAATTGGCACAGCCGCTTCCCAAACTGAAACACTTCTGTTGTTGGTTTGTTTTGGTTTGGTTTTTTTAATGACGCTTGTAGTTAGATTAAATTATCATAATTGTCTCTGTAAACTTGGATGTATGAATAGCATGTAAGGTCAAGGTGAGCACCCTATTATTTGGGAAATCTGAGCAAATAGTGAACAGTAGGAAGGCAAAGACTTGTTATTAAATATGTTTTCTTCACTGTTATCCTACATTTTCTTGAGGTTGTTCACCAGTTCTAAGCAACTGACCTAAACGTCTTAAAAGCCTAAATCTTAATGCACCCTCCAACATACCTACTAACCTTTTATTGGAGCTCTTCCCACTTTAAATGCCTCAAGAAAATAATTCGCATCACTGTTCTGAGTCATTCAGGTCAAGGTCCTGGTCTACTGTTTCAGATTCAGTTTAAGAGGTCAGTTTGCACTCAGAAAAATCTACTGCCCAAACCTGGCGATGTGTGTGAGCCCTCCCTGCCTTGCCGTGTTGTTACTTTGTATTGGGTGGGTTGGAGGAAGAAAATTTGGAAAAGGTTCTGCACATCTTTGCTCTGCTACAAAATTGATTTCTCTAATACTAAATTTGTGGGTGCCAGAGCAATTCAATTAAGGCAAATTTCCTCCTGCAGAACTTCACTGCAGGGAAAAAACCAAAATCTGGTGAGCAAGCAGGAAAGGAGGCTGACCAATGCCAGGATGATTTTTACATTTTATTGCTATTTGTGTTGAAGCAGTGTCAAAAAACCTTCATCCAGAATCAGGACCCTGTGCTGGACTGTTCATGGGGAGGAGCTGGACATGAAATTAAGTCTTTTACAATTCTCTGCTACCTGAGTTATCGCACCATATCACCAGCATTTTCCTCAGTACTCTGCACACCAGTTTTGACTATTTGATAGTCATTTGATAGTTCCTTGATAGTCTGCTCAAGTAGTGTGCCTGAGGCACTGATTGTGGGCTGTGCCTAGGAAAAATGGAATTCAGTGTCTGCTTGTTTAGAGAGGGCTGAACAACAAAATTACATTCAAATAAACAACTAAAAATCATACTTTCAGGTATTTGCATATATAATAAAGAATAAATACATACACGATCCCCATTGTGAGGCCTAAAAATACTACTGTTTTTTTTTTTCTTTTTCTTTCTTTTACCATTCAAAGTAATGTTCAACACTTGGGTGTGTAATTAGTTCTCTAAATGCCTCACACTCAAAGCCATGCAAGGATTTGCTGGGAGAACAAGAAATTCAACCTACAGCTCCTATATCCAAGCTTATATGTCAAATTCTGGATGGGATCTCTTCCTTTGTATTTATTCACAATTTTAACTCAGTGCTGACCCAAACTGCTGAAAAATAAGAAAGACTTAAATAAAACAGTGGAAAGACAGAACTGCAAAAATATTCTCTGTTTAAGGACAGTGCCAGTGCAGGGAATATAGGAAGTATTGTTGGAGTGGTAAGGCAAGAAGAAAATCAGAAAGGAAAAAACCCAAACAAATCACACATCAAAAAGACCTGAAAGAAGTTAGAGAACTTAAACTCCACCGTTGAAGGGGATAAAGCAGACCTGAAAATGGGAAAGTAGTGTTCTCCCAACTGCTTGTGTGGAAACAAACAATAACAAGTTTCTTGGCACTTCAAAAGTCACTACTAATACATTAGCAAGGCTTTAAAGGTCTTTTCAGTTACACCTTCCTCAAATGTTCACCTCAGACCTGCAAACATGATATGCAGTGTGACAGCATCTAATTCCCCAAACACCAAAAATTAATCCTGCATTCAAAAACTGGATTTTTTTACTATACTTCAGCCTAGACATCAGCATTTTGTCAGTCTGAGCCCCTGCCCAGTAACATCACTGTTGAAAGCTGGCATTCAGTGTAAGGCCAGCAACTGATTCCTCTAAAACCTTCACCAGTGATGATCCAGCATGAGCAAAATGAGTAA
Organism: Regulus satrapa; assembly: GCA_013396955.1. NCBI lineage: Eukaryota > Metazoa > Chordata > Aves > Passeriformes > Regulidae > Regulus > Regulus satrapa. The sequence continues at coordinate 142,932 of VWZN01021700.1, read as the reverse complement.
AAACCCCCGAAGCTAAAAGGCTAAAAACCATAATCACACCTGGATGGTGGTAAGCTATGATATATGATATGATAATGATATGCCATATGATGTTACATGTTATACGACATGATGGTTCACAGTAGCAAGAACTGTATTTGTAAATCCAGGAGCTGCCTTCTAATTCTTCCAACTAAAGCCTGAAATGCAATAATTACTCAATTTTTAATCTACTTAATCCATGCTTTAATTTTAATCTACTTAACTGTTGTATTACTCCGTGTATATAATTTTACTTTCTTAATCAGAATATCAAGTGGCAGAGATCTTCCTAAAATCTGAGTATCATGTGACTTAAAATGGTGATCTTACAAGACTGTTAGTTTGTCATTTCGTGTAATGAATTCAATTACACAACTTAATCTTTGAAGAGTTTTTCACAATTTTTCTTTCATGAGTGAGTGGAGGTACTCTCCTGTGGAGAGTATTCTGCCTCATTATTCTGCCTCAGGCTGGTATTGGACTGCAGTTCCCCAGGTCTGGAATTCCTCAGGTCATTCACCCTAGCCTTTTACCTAATGCCACATTAATTTTCTTCAAATTATGTATCTGGGCTTTTCTCACAAATCAATATCTTTTTTTTTTAATTGCCAATACTTTTTATGATAGTTTCTTTCTGCTTTTAAGAATCTCAGCTATGAGTTACTGAAGTCCACTGATTTTTGAATTTCCAGTTCCAACACCTACTCTACATCAGATCTAAAATTATTGCCTGAACAGAGAATCACCATGAACTTGTTTTGTTCCCTGCTGTGAATTTCACGTGGTTGTGGTAGACAGACAAAGAAAAATTGTATCTTCTTAATTCTTTCATGTATCAAATATTTTTTCCTGAATTCCAATGCCCATAAATTATACATGTTGAAATGGTTATTTTCCCTATGAAAACTGTGTAACTTTCAGCCATTAATTCCCAGGTTTTGCCACCCTCTTTTCTTCTAATTTCTTCCACTTTACCAAGTTATGCATAAGTTTTAAATTTATTTTCTATTTTTTTTTTTCAGCATAAAGCTCTCTGATTTTAATTGAAGAAAACAGCAGCCATTTTTGTATCCTGGTACTGCTCACCAGAAAAAGAAATAACAAGGATGGTAAGTAAAATTCTTAGCAACTCAATGTAAAAAAACATTGTTCAAAATGTTTAAAAATTCTGTTTATGGCAGTGAAATTATTGGATTAAAATGCTGATGAAGAGAACTCCTGGGATTTGGCCTTTCTTCTCATTAAGGCTCGGTGTGCCTGCCTGAGTGCATGTCCTAAGGAAGGTGTGTGGGTACATATGTGGGACTTAAAAATACACTGCAGACAGTCATTATGCAGACTTTCTCATATCTCCCCAACCCTGCACTGTGGCCCGTGAGTCACTGATTGAGCAACGGTGTCCTGAAGGTGACTTGATGTCCTGTTGAGAGGAGCAGCCACTGCTGCAGTGGAGCTTTTATACGTTAGGATGGCAGTCTGGGAATACTGCCTTTTTTTTTTTTTTTTTAAGTTGAACATCAAATTAAGAATATTTTGTGCACGTTTTGCATGTCTGCTGTGCATTGAGAGGTTACCACTGAGCAGCCTCTTGCCAGCAGCACTGGGTCGGCACAGATCACATTCACAAACAAGTCGTTCCAGTTCCTCTTGTTCAGCACTACGCCTCCTAAATGCCCAGTGAAAGAATTTTGAAATTGCATGCTGCCTGAACTCTTTTTACATAATTTTTTAACCTCTTTGCAATCTTTTTGTCATTAACATAGACTGATACAGAAAGGCTTCCCACTAAAAAGTTATCTTCTACCCAAACTACAACTCTCTTAATTACAGAATGCATCAACATTCCACAAAAGATAAAACTCCTTCTTTTATTCCCCTGGCCACATGTTCATTTCTATTTTCTGCCTTCAAAGGAAGATCCTTTGAAGGAAATTACTGTTCACTTTTATTTGGCAACAGCCTCCCACTTTTCCTTAAATCGTTACTTTCCTTTCAGGTTTTGGGTCTGAAAAGAAATCCTATTTTCCTCCCTGCTGTAGTGCCCCTGACATGCACTGTCCATCTCCCGGGTGTGAGGGCTGGCCATTAACATTAAGAAATCCTGTGGAGCTCTCCAATTCCTTTGATGAGCCACGGCAGCTGGGATTTTCCTGCCCTATCATCATGTTCTCTTCACGATGATGGGCACCATTCCAGCTGAATGGAGCTGCTGCTTTTGGCTAACAGTTGGGACCTCTCTGTCCCTGCCCTTCACCAGCTGCTTCGAGTAACTGCTGATCCTTTTCTCTCCTGTTTCACTGCCAGACTTCCTCTCTGCTTTCCTCTCTCCTTGAGCAGATAGTTTGCCTCTCTGGTAACTACATGAATAGATAAATTAGGCTTAGGATCAGAGCTGTATTTCTAAGGAAACTTCATGATTCCTCTCACCTCTGCACTTTGCAACTCCTGTTCACTGCTGAGATATTAATCCTTACACTTCTGCCCTAACACAGAAACAAAACAACCTATTACCAAACAGAGACTTCAAAGTTTATTAGAGAGTGCTCTGACCTATCCTGTTTGGCTTTGTTAGGAAACCATGTCATTACAGCCAAGTAATCCCACTTCCATCAAAAACAAGCACAGAGGTGGATCACACATTCCTCCCGTGACACGTGTCCCACGAGCTTCAAGGACAAATTCTGTAAAATATCCAATTGTTTCTTCTTTGTTTCTGAAAGCATTTTGTAGTGTCCAGGACCTTTGGAGTGTCATGCTTCTGACTTTCTCACATCTGTAAAAATATCCCTTGGAGAGTGTTATGCACATAGCAATATTACAACTACTGAATTTTTCCTTAACATTTCTAATGAGCTATCCCAGTGACTGGGGTGACAACTCAAATTTTTGATTTAAAAGCAGAGCAGTATGTTGGAAATGGGAGGTGGGTGCCATAGGAAACACCTAAAAGAAGAGGAAATTGAGAACAGTGAAAGAGGCAAAAGAGAGGGGAGGAGGTAAGATTAATGAAAGTCTTGCCACAGAAAAGAGCAGTGAGGAAAGTGTAGAGAAAGGAATCCGATCAGTTTTTCTTGCAGTGAGGGGCCTAGGCTGCCAAGTATGTAGACTTCAACAAGTTATTTGCAGCACTGTGCTTCTTGTACCATACTTCTCACCTATCCCATCACAGCTGGAAAAAAACTCAGGATTCTGTGCTGTGATTGACAGTAATCTGCATGCGGTATTTTCTGTGCAAGAAATGCAGTGAGCAGCCAAACTGAGTGCTGGGGAAGGACCTCTTGCCACATCCTGCTGGGAACACTCCTCCTCAAGCAGCCCAGGATGCTACTGGCCGTGGGGCACATTGTTTTGTGGGCAGTGGGTGTCTGCCAGGACCCAGAGGCCTCTTTCTGGCTGATGGGTCCCCTCTGTGCACAGACCAATGTGTGAGCTTATTCCTCTTCAGGTGCAGGTCTTTGCATTTCTCTTTTTATTACACTCTTTTAAAAAGGACAAAACACTTGAAATGAAATTCCTAATCTGTGTATTCAATTTGCTTTAGGTGATTGGAATGTGGATTGTTGCATTTTATCTCCTTGGCATAGTAGCAGGTGAGAAATTGTATCTTTAAACACTGCCATTAGAAAGTGAATTCAGATGAAGTGGTACATAGCAAATGATGACTGTTATTTTCCTTTACATTGAAATTGTGGTATGAATTGTGGGTCATTGTCGGGCAATGTCTATTACAGTGCATGGGAATAATGCTAAAGGGCTCTGCTGTGTCTAAATTTATTTTTAACAGCGCAAGAGACATAGCTCTGCGCTGAAAATCCACAGAGAAATTCACTTGTGTGTCCTACTTCTATCAAGGCAATGCAAGATCTGTCTTTACATTGCTGCTCTATACAAGGAACTGAACAGCAACAAGGTGCTTAGCACAACAATGCTAAAACATAAAAGTTGAGTGTGAGAATGAGACCCATTTGATTTAGGAAAAACTATTATATTGAAGGAAATACTAATATAATTCTTGTGCAAGGTTACCTGCATTCCCATGACAGAGACACAATGCTTTGGAGTAGAAGGCATGCAGGAGCAATTCTAACAGCAATTCCAGGCTGTTTTTTGAAAAGGAGCTGAACTAATCCTTTACAAGCCTAGAAAGTAGTGTCAAAACAATGTGTGGGTCTTTATTTGGTTTATCCTCCTTTACTTGTTTTATTTAGCTCTGCTTGTGTTCCTACTTCAGGCAATACACATAAATGACCTCCAAAAATTAATTTCAAAAATTAATTATAAAAGTAAAGTCTTAGTTTTATGTTCTTTAAACTGTTTTAGCCTCAAATACGTATTCAAGCAAGAGAATCATACATATCTGTGGGCTGTTTCTTCTCTCTAGGTAAAGAAGTTTGCTACCCCAGGCTTGGCTGTTTTACAGATGACCCACCCTGGTCTGGGGTACCAGGGAGGCTCCTGACAGGTTTGCCTGATTCTCCAGAAGAGATGAACATCAGCTTCTCTCTCTACACCAGAGAAACAAGAAATAACTCACAGGTGACATTTATTTTTAACATCAAAAGCTGACTGAACCTAAAAATACTGCCTTTCTTGTTACAAAGTCTGTGTCAGTCACCATAGGCAAACAAGTCAGAATCAGCAGATAGTTTGAAGGTACACTAATGAATATATTTTGGGG
>VWZN01021700.1:114530-132143 GCA_013396955.1 Regulus satrapa | reverse complement strand
TATATATATATATATATATATATATCACTGTCTTCTCAAAGGGGACTATCACATCACATCACAGCAGACCAACACAGCCCACTTGAAATCTTAGGGTAATGGTGCACCATTCTCCAGACAAAACACAAAAAAACCCCTGCAATTTCTCCTGCAACTAGAAATTCAGACCAGAAAGAAATCATTACAGGCCCATGCTGCTGTTCTGTTCTGTGCCTGAGCTGTTTCCATGGTGAGACAAGTGCAACCCTGGCAGAGGGTGAGGGTATTTCCCCAAAGCTCATGAGTTTTCTCCCAACAGACGCCACACTCTTCGGGGGGTGCCACCACTCGCGCAGCCACGAGTTTTATTTTTCAAGCATCCTCTACCCCAGCGGGTTCCTCGCCTACCCCTGTGACTCGTACGAAGACTTTAAGAAGGTAAAGCCCTTCCAGGCCAGGAAAGGGTGGAGGTGTAAGGCAAATGTTCCAGGTCTCTGGGGCAGACACCACCTGGATGTTGGTGACTGGGGTCCCATGCTGTGGCTGGGTAGGAGAAAGCCCAGCACACAGCAGCTCAGCTATTCCACTCTGGAAAAGGAATCCTGAAGCATAAACTAGGCCACCAAAACACTGGGGACAAAAATGAAAGCCAGTGGAATTCTCACCCCAAACCTTTATGCAAAGGGAACGTAAGTTAGATCTATCCTACTAATTCCTACATTTAGAGCCTCCAGAATCCTTGACTGCTCTCTAATTTATGTTGGGTGCTAATTACAGAACCTAAATGCATGCACTTATGAACGATGCTCCTTTATTTTCCCCTAATTTGTGAAAGCAGGCAAGTTCCCCTTGACTAGGAGGGTAAAACTGGCCTGTGTTTTGACTAGAATCTAACTAAAAACATATTTGAACTAACAAGTTGCAGGCTATTACCATAAACAGGCATCAAGCCTGCTCATTCTGCACCCTCTTGGGTGCAGGAGCCATTATCTAAAACAAGTTTATCAGGTTTTGGTGTCAAGTTATGAAAACACACAGTACTGCCACAGCTTTTCAAGAGCAGAGCAGCATCAGGAACCTTAATTTTACGGGGGCTAGCATGGAAAATAATACTCTTCATTAACTGATGCTCTTGTTTTCCCTAGGGAGTCTGTTTCCCATGTCCACAGGAGGGATGCCCAATGATGGGGCACTATGCTGACAGATTCCCAGAAAAATTGGAGAGGGTAGACCAAAAGTATTTTTTAAATACAGCAGCAGATGAGCCTTTTGCTAGTAAGTGGAGAAGGTTTGTTACAGTTGTTCACAAGTTTGATAAGTGCCTTGATGTGATTTACAGCCATGCACCTGTGCTGCTTCTATAAATAACTGCTAACAGCTCTGACAGAAAATGCTACATTACTTATGTAATGCAGCATTCAAGCTCACCAAAGATAATCTGGATTTATTTTTGATTTTATTTATGCAGCTTGGAGACAAAAAGTATTTATCAAATTGTCTGGTGTGAAGAAAACAAGGGGAGATATAAACCTGGTTTACTACAACACACAGGGGAACTCAAAAGAATATGAAGTTGCCAGGTAAGTTAAATTAATATTTTTCTACAGTATTTAATAATTATTTAATCTGTGTACTTTCCACGTATCTAAGCAGTGTTAACACTCATCCTACATTGGAAATATTCTGCTTAACATCAGATAGGAAAGAAGTTATTACTTAAGTAAGAACCATGAGGGCAGATGGGTGGTTGTAGAAAGAAAATGGAAAGCATTTCCATTTCCACGAGTTCTGTGCTTCTGAGCTCCAGGTAACTCAGCACTCATGGGCTCTGGGGACAGCCCCAGTCTCACTCCTGTCATCTCCCCATGGCCTCCTGCCACGGGCGTGTTTAAAGTGCTCAGTATTGGTTTTCATCCTCTCCTCATTCAGAGCCCTGGTCCAGTGCCCTGTGCTCTGGCAAGGAACAGCAAAAATGCAAATTTCTATTGTGAAAAAAAGAGGAAAACCTGAAAATATGTGGAGAATGTGGTTTATTTCAGAACTCTCTGAACTGTTGAGCTTAGTGATGCCATTTTTCCTTCTATTCGCAGCGGAGACCTCTCTCAAGATGATATTTACACAGAGTATCTCGATGTCGAAATCAACCCCAAAAATACTACGAAAATTGAATTTCTCTGGAATAAAGCCATATTCTCTCTGCTCTGGGCAAGACTGGGAGCAGAAACAGTCAATATAATACATGGAGCAGATGGACATAGGTAAGTGTATCCCATTTAGAGGTCAGAAGGCAAGAGAAAAAACCCTGAGGGAAAAGATGGAGAAATGATCTTAAATTGGACTCGTGGTTTGTAATCAACACTGTGAATTTCAATAAGGAAAAGGACAAGGCATTGCACTTTGGACAGAAAAAAAACCAGAAAAATCAGATGTTTGACTATGCAGCAGGGAATATCTGACTGGAAAATAATACAGCAATGAATAATTTGAAATGTTGAGCTTTTTCACAGCAAAACAATTACAAACCAAGATAAAGCATATTAAACCTCAACTTTTAGAGGTGGTTAGAAGAAGGAAATACACTGTTACTGTTAATAACAGATGCTTATAGTCTTTGCAGCAGGCTTTTAGGAAGCCTTCAGTGGGATTATGGATTGGACTAACAATTCTCAAGGTGACAGCTGACACCCTTTCATTTTTAATTGGGCAAGAAGAGCTAAATCTTGATTCAAGCTTTTTTTCTTTCTTTCTTTTTTTTCTTCCCAGGTCAACGTTTTGTGGCCGTGGAACTGTGGCATATGGAGATCCTCAGCTACTTACACCTTGCTAGAAGTCCCCAAGGTCTGTACATGGCAGCTGAGTAAACCCTCGGTCTTGTGCATGGAAGTCTTGGCTTTAAACACAATTAAAGCAAGTTAAAAAAAAAAAAAAAAAGTTGCTCCGTTTGGTTCGTTTTTTTTTTCAATTCTGTGCAAACACAGGTGTCAATGATTTTCGTGTTTGAGCCACGTTTATTGTGGTTGTAGCTACGGAGCAACCAGAAATCAATCACACATGCTAAAATTCATTTAAAACACTGCACAGTCTCACTCTACCTATTCCTCAAGGCGTGAGTCGAGTCCCACCACACTGACAGATAGAAAATGTGGGATATTATCAAACACTCTCAAGGCAACACGGATCCTCAGGGCACCCTTGCAGGTCTGAACCCCCCCCTTTCTGCAGCCTGTGCTGCTGCTCAGAGTTTTCCAGCCCCACACGAGAGCATTGCCCTCAGAAGACTCCGGGATGAGGCAGGAACAGCACAAGGCCAGGTTATTCCTGAGCAGGTGAGCACAGCCCTTTGTACCTGCACCTGCTTGGAAAATGCAGATAAGGCAAACCTCAAGTGCTCCCCACTTTGGAAGGAACTAAACACTGAATCCCAGCTCCTGGATACTGTTCAGTTTCAAACACAAACATTTGCAATGGCCACTGACAACCCTGAAGAGAAACTCTGAGTGACCTGGGACTGACCATTTCACATTAAAAATGATCATTACTGCAAAGCATGGCATGACTGAGCCTCTTGCAGCTGTAAGAGACCAAGGCAGTGGAGATTTTTCAAAGTTATAAAACCCAAACTTTGAGTTAATGAATAGGAAGAAAGAGTTAATAATTCATTTAATCCCATTTCCCCATGTTTGATAAATTACTTACAAGCATTTGGGCAGATCAACTTCTAAGAAATAGGGATAGAAATACCATGAGAACACATTCAGGGGTATAGAATTCTGAATTTTTTTTTTTTAAACCCCAACCCTTGTATCCTCGACTAAACACAAGTGTGTAAGAAATCAAAAACATAGATAAACCCAAGTCTGAGATTCAGCCAGAGAGACCTGCAGTTCTGAGTCCTGCAAGTCTCCTGGGGAATTGCCACATGGCAAGGAAAATGTGAACAATGCTGGGAAGCTCCACAGTGTCCCCAGAGAGAGCCACAGCAGAAATCCAGTCCTCTCCTCTGCCTGCTTCCTATTCCAGACTACACCTTCTTCAGGACTGGGAAAACATAGCTGTGCCTTAATTTATCACTTTTTTCCTTTTTAAATCAAAACTCATCCTTCTTCCAAAGCCCCCAACTGTGAGGCCACAAGGACCAGAGCATCTCCTTCAGGCACAGAGCAGCTGCATCGTACTGGGGGACCTGCATCCCAGCCCTGGCCAGCCTTCCCAAAGAAGAAGCAAGCAGCTGAAATCCAGCTGACCATGGCTTAAGGAATTGTCCATTTATTCTGTCTGACTGATTATTACAGAGCTGAATAAGAGCAGCAGACGAATTGATAAAATTCTAACTCAAATCTTTCCCACCAGGTCTTAAATAAAATGGGAAAAAGTGTTCCCCCTCGTTTTCAACAAGTGTTAAACCTTGTCAGTGTGCTGGGGTACGTACTGATTCCACTGATACAAACCTATTTACAAACCAAAATCCCACTTCAACTAGACACTGACCTCTAAATCAGTACCAAAGGTGTTGTCTTCATAAAAAATAAAACGTAGCTGTTTGAAGAAGTAAGCATTAGTGGTGCTCCAATAGTGCTCCATCAGCACCGATGATAGCAGGGGAACACCTGGTATCCATTTGGTCATTCCCAGAAGTGGAGATCAGGGAACATCAACTCTGCAAACATACATAAGGCCATAAAGCATAGCCAAGCTGACAAAGCTCCCTAAGTGGAGCCAGCTCTCATTTCTTCTTTAGGCCTCTTAAAGCCTTCTCCTGGAGATAAACAAGTGCAAGGGGTTGCCAGACCTAGTCTTGTTCATTTGCACATGCTGCTTTTCACCTTGTAGCTGATGTTTCTAGTAGAACGATCTACAGAGCTTTGTATCATTCCAGCCATATCCCAATATCTGGGGGAATTTTGTATGTTATTTGTATATCTTTCCAGTGTGTTTGCTCTCAGTTCATCACTCAGAGCTTTTCTCCAAGCTTTGGTTACGTGTACCAAAGCTTACGTGGTAGTATAGAAAGGATCCCAGGGGTTACAGAACTGTCCTCCTACATCTACTGATTTCAGCAAGAAAATTAAAGGGATGCCAGGAAATATACTATTCATATTCCAGAAATATATTCTTCAATATATTCATAGTATATTCTTCACTATGGAAAAAATATACCAAGCCCACTAAGAGTTTTCCAAAAGGCATAAGCCTTTGTCAAAAGACCAGAAAACACAGGAGCATTTCACATCTGAAGTCTCTTGATACAGGGCAAGGAATGGGACTTAAAAATTATGTGATTCCCTACCAAGAGATCTCCTACACCCCAACTATACTAGACCAAAATTAAAAGCTTTCCCAGCTAAGACAAGACACACAGATCCAAAAATTCTCTTTCATGGGCCACTCCTGATGAGTGGCTGCCTGGGAATCACCAACCTCTGAAGCTCCTATCATACTCTGGGATTCAGAACACTAATTGAAGTAATCTGTGTCCAGGGATTTTGGAGCTGTCAGAGAAACCAACCATTAAAATGGCTTTCCAACTTATATATAAACTATAATCTGAAACAAATATTCCTATCTTTCTAGAAACATTCCCAAGGATAAAGCAGACTATAAAAAGCACATGCAAAGTTTACACATTCATGCCAGGAGCTTCAAGGCATCATCGTAAGTAGTTCAGGTCTGGGGGTTTTTCCTTGTACTTCATCAGATTTGTGGCTTCTCACAGCACAGGAGTGTGAAGGGGAAAGGCAGCTCATGTTCTGCTAGTCTTTATGCTAATTCCAAAGTAGCTCCTGTATGTCTGATTAGAAGGAAAATAATCACCCTGGATTTAAGCTAAGTGTATTTATTATGTGTTATTTATTTGTGTGTATTTACATATATATATATATTTATATGTGTGTGTGCATACACATATACACACATGTATATACATATGTATATGTGTGTGTGTGTGTATTTATGACCCCCAGTGTCTCGTGGAGCAAGCAGACACAAAGCTGACTCACACCTGTCTGGCACACTCAGCAGTCAGGGATACATCCTGCAGGAACAACAGGCACTCTGTCCACCTTGAGAAAATTCAGCACCAGAGGGCTGGGTGTGCTTGCTAAACGAGCGGGTTAGCAAATCCTAGTTGCTTCTTTTTACTGTTCCAGATGCTTGGAGTTTGGATTCTTGCCCTGTTTCTGCTCAGTGCAGCAGAAGGTAAGCATATGGGTTTAGTCTTTGTATTGCCTTTCTGTGCTGCTGTATTTTCCACCTATTTTCTAGGTTTTATTCTACACCCTGGCACTTTAAAACTTACTGATTGAGGTTAATGTGGTTCACTTTTCCATATAGGAATGGTGAGAGGAGTGTGTGTGTGTGTTGTCCTTATTCTCCACTCTGGGAATTCCGCCCTAGGAACGGAGCAAGAAAAGCTGACATTTCCTATCTCAGAACAAAGCTATTGCTCAACTAAATATAGGGAATAATTTCTTGTGCCCTTATTAGTGATGGAAATGGGAAAAAAAAGCCAGGGCCAGGGGTGGAGGGTCTAATCAGGGTGTAGCTTTGTATTCAGCAGAAGACACTGGCTTGTGTGGTATAAGACTCGTCTCGTGCAGTCAGCTGTTCAGCACAGCCTCCATTTATTGTGGATTATCTGCAATATTTGGGTTATTGCAATAACTGCTGGTCCTGGCTTTCTGTAAACTCGGGGATTCTCCGGGAACAAAGAGACCCCCAGAGAGGCCATGCTATGAGTTCTGACTTCCCTGCTCATTCACACGTTGTTTTGATCCTGGTGCTGCAGGGGATGAGGTTTGCTATGAAAGGCTCGGCTGCTTCACGGATGATATGCCATGGTCTGGGACTACGGAGAGGCCAGTCTACAAGTTACCCTGGAAACCCGAGAGCATAGACACTCACTTCTTCCTATACACTAGAGAAAACGAGGATGACTTCCAAGTAAGAGCTGTTGCGGTTTAAACGTTACTGAATCACGTGCAAAAATTGTTAATAAACACAGACTCCAGCTGTGCTCACGGAAAATGTTAAAAATAGCTAAACCACCACTTCATTCCAAAGATCACCGTTCCAGCCTCTTGGCAGGGTCCCCACTGAGAACTACTGGGAAACTGAGCATTTTGGGGTAACTTTTTTTTCCCCACAGATAAAATAAAAAACGTGCTGAAGTCTTGCTTGCTCTAAGATAGGTGTCAAAGCTTGCTTCGAATGGAGATACACATAAACATTCACGTGAACTCTTGTAGATGAGTTCAACACTGCGAAACTTTTAAACGGCTGCACAGATAAGCACAGTTCAGGTCTTTGCAATTTTTGAAAACTTATTAACAGAAAGCAGATTTAAAGGTTTTTCAAGTTATTATCTATGCTAATTTAATTATTTTTAAATCTACATCAATGTAGGAGGTGTCTGCTATTGATAAGTCAACAATCAAGGTCTCAAACTTTAATGCAACCAGGAAGACCAAATTTATTGTACATGGATTTGTAGACAGTGGAGAAGAAAACTGGCTGTCAGACATGTGCAAGGTAGGTACCACAGGTGTCCCCTTAGTTTGCATTTATAAACCCATTCATATCTGTTTTCTCTATTTCTAACCAATTTTTCTCATGGTATTTGTAGTGTTAAGAAAGAAAAAAAAAAAATAGTTCACATTTTCAGATTGCTGCCAAATTGAATATATAGTTTTGCACGTTGAGGAAATCATGAGGTAATAATGCATTCAGCTTTTCTCTTTAGTGAAAAGTTAAATGTGGGTGACAAGAAGATTTGACTCAGTAATTAAAAAAGTAAAAAGAACACGAACCCTGGAGCAAGATGCTGGCTAGGATTGGGGTGATTCCAGAAATAACTGCAGACTCATCGCTCCTGCATCCTATTTCTCCAGCCAAGAGAAGGTTTCTAGATGTGGAAGGTCTGTCAGGAAGGTTTGGGCTGCCACATGGGTGCTGGAGGCTGAGCACGTGGCCTGGCCACTACCAAAGGCATTAAAGACATAAAAATGTACATCCAAAGGGGGAGCACTTTGAACAAAGCTTTCAACCTGGGACTCGCTGTGAGCACTGAATGTAGTAAAGCACTCTGCTTTATTGATTTTTTTGCACTAATTCCACAAATTATTTCTTAACCCTGTCCCTATGCAAAGTGCAATTCCAGCTTGTGGCTTTCTCTAGTCCTCCAAACATGCAGCTTTTAATTTCAACAGGAGCTAATGAAAGCCCCTAGTCATGCAGCACAGAGCAAAATACCAGTTGATGGCACTTTGAGGATAAAGGTTTTCAACCATTTACTCAACTATAATTTTTTTAAAATAATGTAATCCTATTTTACTTATGGGAAGTATTCTTTACCTATCCTTTTACTGTGAGGAACAACATGAAACTAAAATCAAGTATTTCCCATTTATTGCATCTCCATTGCCTGCTTCTTTTTGAAGCTAGATTAATAGAATACAAAAATGATGGATGACTGCTGGATTTGTCAGTTAATAATTTTTTTAAAGAATCAGAAGCAGATAGGTGTTTTTTATAATTTTCTGTCTTACATTTTGCACTCATAAAATAGAGGTTTATTTTCTGGAACTTCACAATCAATGAGATAGCTCACTTTTTTTTCCAGCTTGTCCCTGAAATCCATTTGATGAATTTTCCAGGATGTAGAGGCATGAGGCAAGAATCCTTAAATTCTCCATCTATTATGGCAGCCTGTGTTTTATCACAATACTCTAGTTTATATTTAGAAACAAATTGGTCTCAGTGAATCTTTTCAATGAAGAGTGGAGCAAAGGGGATTGTGAATATATTGATCCTATGTGTATTTGTTATGTGCTTTCCTTCCCATTAAGCAATAATCCTTTCTGCATATTGATTTTTACCACTTCTCTGATGGACACAGACACTTCTCTTATTTGTCCTTTGTCAGTTGTTGCCATATACTTAAGCTGTTAAAACAAATACCTTTAGCCAAACAATCCAGCTCAGTGGAGCTTCCAATTCTGTGGCAAAGTCTCTGCCTGCATATACATATTTCCAAATAAAGCCATAGATCTGGACTGAACAGCAACAAGTTTATACACCATCCTACAAAAACACATTGTCTTTCTTACAAATCTGCATCAGAAAACCAATCTTGACTTTTACTATCAAAAATATTCGAACTGAATTTACGTTAAAGTAGTACTCTTAAATCACTGAACAGGAGTGTAAGTAGAGCTCTTGTTTAGTGTTCCATACCAAGTTTGCTTGAAAATAAAAATTGAAAGTTTTGTTATTGATATTGTTTTCCTTTCTATTAAAAAAATACTGCTCTGGGTATTTGAAATGATTGCTACCTTACATATCACCCTCTCCCTGCTCCCATACTCTATTTACCATGGCTTTTACTTTCATTTCACAAAACAGAGGATGCTTACTGTGGAAGATGTGAACTGCATCTGTGTGGACTGGAAGAGAGGTGCAAGGTGTCAGTACACCCAGGCATCGAACAACATCCGCGTGGTGGGCGCCGAAATCGCTTATTTCGTAAATGTTCTCATGGTAAGAGCCTGCTGTTTGCAAAGCTGGCTTCAAATGCTATTCTAATAGCTGTAATACTGACTTGAATGAAATACAGCTCTGGAGCATTCACAAATGTAGATGTAGGCAGCAGAAAATATTGTCCTCTACTCCACACTCACCTGTGCTGAAAACAAACTTTTCTTTTTTTTTCTTTTAAAGGGGAGCACTGTGTAATAGCAGCAGGGCCTGCCAACTTAAAGACAGGAAATTGTACAAGACATTCTCATAGTACAGCCAAAGAGTTACTCTGTAGATGTTAACAAATGCAGTTTAAAACCTTAAATATGCAGAAATCATGGATGTGACAAACTTCTTTTCCATGGAGACAGAACCTACCAAAATCTACCAAGGAGCTTCCAAGAACCCCAGAAAAACAGCTGGCAGCACTGGCTGGGGACAAGCAGGACCCAGCAGCTGCCCCAGGGAAAGCCATGGCAGACAGTGCCCAAATCCACAGGAAGAGCCCCTTTTGCAGCCAGCTTCCATGGGAAATGAAACTTTTTCTGAAGCTTTATCTTAAACTAATTACTTTCAACCCACATTTTCCATAGAAGAACTATAAGTAGCTAAAACCAGAGAGTGTGCTGGGTCTAGCAGCGCTCTGACCCACCTCTCACTCTCCACATCTGCATTTCAGCTACTGAATTCCTGCCCAAAAGGGCTAAAGGCATCTCTCAGCTCATGTCCTCCCCCAGCTGTGCATGGTGCTTAACATACCAGGTGAAGCCAAGAGTTCCTGCCTGGCCAACTCTCGCAAGACAGACAAGCATTCTCTGAATCTTAATGGGACTCTGGAAGCATCCAGAGCCTCTCAGGACTCTTGACAGAGCCATCTGGAGTTATAACAACCTCCAAAGCACAGCTGAATAAGGAGGTTAGGAAAAATCTCTGTGCTGGACAGAAGTAACTGTCAGAGAGACGCAGAAATCCTATGGGAGCTCCTGAGTCAGCAAGCGAAGTCAAAGCAGCTTTCCAGCCCCTTTTAAGCCTTCCCTGTTGCCGATGCAAAGGGACACAGCAGCGTTTGTTTATTGCTGTTTTGTCAGGAGGAGTACGGATACTCTCCAGCTGACGTCCACATCATTGGCCACAGCCTGGGAGCACACGCTGCCGGCGAGGCCGGCCGGAGGCGGCCGGGCATCGGCAGGATCACCGGTCAGTGACTGCAGCCACGCTCCTGCAAAGCCCCCAGACACAGCTCTGCCCTTTCCCCCTTGGGATTGCAGCTGTAGTAATTGGAATATTCTAGAACTCAGCCCTTCCTGTACAGCAAGGGGTGGGGTTGTGGAAAGCGGGGAGGGAAAGAGTGTGGTAATTATTTTGCTTGCACATGTGTTACACAGCAAATGGGATTTTAAAATTTTTTTCCTGAGGTTAATGCTGTGGGTTTGATTTCCTTATTCATCACACAGGCAATGCCAAGGGTGTTGTGCATTAAGCAGAATGGCCTTTCATGCATAAAAGACGATTTTGGACATTGTTAACAAAACCCTTTTCAATTGTTATTTTTCCTCCGGGATTTCAGGCTTGGTGAAACTTGGACTAATAGTCTACAAAATTCAGTTTAAAAGCAAACTCAAAATACGCTGCCTAGGGATAAGAAGAGATGCAAGTATAAGGCAGGAAAACCTGTGTAATTTGCAAGACTTTACAAGCACCTGAAATTGCTGCAGCAATTTGGGAAGCAAATTGATACCATTTTCTGCTATGTTCAAAAGCAAAGCTCATTGCTTCAAAACTAGATGTTTTTCCCAAAATCTGACTAGAGCTCGACATAGGCAGGCAGGTTGCAATGCCTCCAAGCACAAATTCCTGTGAGTACTCTCAAGCAAGGGACTCTAGAAACCCACACAGATGGGGCAGTGACTGGGGATGCAGACAAAATAACCTCAGTCTGAGCAAGGTGATTAAAAAATGTTAATTCCAAGTGTTGGCATGCAATAGTGCTGTAAGTGTGTAAAGCAGTGAAATTTAATAGGCTTCCCACAGGTGACTTCCTGGGAGAAAAGCCACTTAGTAAGAGAGCACACACCCTTATTTTATTAATGCCTATATTACCTAGATATAAGGAACCATAGACAACTATATTTGTGATATTCATTATATACAATCAATCAGTGATACGCAAAATGATTCTACCTTCACCTCTTTACTTATACATAACACTGCTCTTTTTCTCTCAGGACTGGACCCTGCTCAACCTTATTTTCAAGGCACTCCAACTGAAGTCAGACTGGATAAATCTGATGCAGACTTTGTTGACGTTATCCACACAGACTCAGCTCCCACAATCCCCAACTTAGGTGTGTATGCAGCTCTACTGTACTGATTATTTATTATTTACTGTACTGAATTATGAATGCCCTATGGCACCTAAGTGTTGTGATTGCTCACTGAGTCTCTCCTGCTGTGGCAGAGCAGAACAAATTCACCACTTTAGTCACTGGCAGCTCCTGTCCTAAAACACCGTGCACAGGCAGAATTGAAGCCAGCAGCTACAGGTATGAAACAACATTAATTTTAAAAGGTGCTTACCCCTGTTTCAAATGCTCCAGGTTTTGGCATAAGCCCAGCTATAGGACACATTGATTTTTATCCAAATGGAGGAGAAGAGATGCCCGGCTGTGCGAAGAACCCTATTTCACAGATCGTGGATCTCGATGGCATCTGGGAAGGTAAGTGTGTGGATTGCATTACAGATTCAGGGGATGGACACACCTTAAAGTGTGGCCCCTTATCTTTCCTCAGCTCAGGTGTTTCACATTAGCTTTTGGTGTATCCACCAGCAATGGCAGCTGCAGACTGCAGTGAAACTGTTAATATGCTCAAAGCACACCCCTTTTCCAGAGCTTATTCAAATATAAACAAGACAAAGGGTTTGCCTCTGGAAAATGTGTTTCCTCTAAAGGATCTAATATCAGAAACAAAAGTCGCTGGAGCTGTGCCAAAAATTTTGAAGGGTCTTTAACAACACATAGCATTTTGTGTCTAATTGCTCAGCAGCAGCACTGGTGGAACTGGGCAAGGGTGTTTCACAGCTACTCCCGGGAGAGCATCCTCAGCTGCAATTCTTGGGAGATAGAGCAACTGATTTGATTCCTTGTTAAGTTACAGATCACAATCAGAGTTGCATTGAAGTGATGTCATTGTGTCTATTTTTAGGCAGCTAAAAAAAGATTGGCACATAGTTGCTCAAATACACTGTTGTTTGTAATTTTACATGGCTGTAATAAAATTTCTAAGTATCAGAGGATTCCTATGTATCTTTCTAAAATTAAATTGCACATAAGATTAAAAAATATATAAATAACCCTGAAGATTTCTGCTCTGGAGATTTTTCAGTACATTATCTGAGTTCTTTCTTACACTACTGCAAACACCTAAAACTCTGGGAATCCATTAACTGATTTGTGATAGCTGGCCTTTTACTCCAAGGTTTTTTCAGTTCAGCTGGAGGCATTACTTTTCCATTCTCCCTCCTGTTTTTCTTTTCTTTTCTTTTTTTTTTTTTTCTTTTATAGAGTAAACTTGTTATCAATAATGGGGAATTAAAGAACAAATAAATAATTGTATAGTATATGGTCTTCTTTTTAACCTAAAGTCAGGAAAATACAGGCAACACAAAGGAAAATAATATATTCATTATTTTAATTTTAAGAGTCTCCCTTTCTTAAGCGCCCCCCAAATAATAATAATTTTGTTTTGAAGCTCTCAGCTGGAGCAAATCAGCACTGCCCTGGGAAGTTCACTATTAAATACTTTTCATTTGGTTTTCTTTTGTTATGGTAATGAAACTGCTGCCTACAAAAGACCTGCTTCAGGCAGCTCTCGTTTCTATTGTTAAACGCGGTCAGATTGCTTGAATAAGTGGTTTTTGAGGGGCAGGGGCTGAGCTGCGCAGTCGGTCTCCACAAAGCGTTTCAAGTTTGCATTTTATACCTGTTGAGCCAGTGACACTCCTTAGGGCGTGAGCGCCAGAAGCCAGTGAGGCTGTCCCACCTTGGGTTTGATACTCCAAGAATCGTGCTGAGGCTTTTGGGGAGGAATGCTGCGTGTCAGTGCCACCGGCTTCTTTCCTCGAGTGCTAAGAGAAAAGGAGAGCTGACCCTAAAGAGGGCATCTTTTCTCAGGAACTCGGGACTTCGTGGCTTGCAATCACCTGCGGAGTTACAAGTATTACTCGGACAGTATCATCTACCCTGACGGATTTTTAGGCTATCCTTGTGCTTCATATGACCTTTTCCAATCAGTAAGTATTTCTCAGAGCTATGGGATGGACCCTATTGAAAACAATATTAAAAATAAATCCTTTGACTGATTTTTTTTTTTCCTTTTCCTTGGCTGGCTGGAGAATGTTATTAATAGATGTATTTGTTTTCACTAGGGAAAGTGTTTCCCATGCCCAGAAGAGGGCTGCCCAAATATGGGTCACTATGCAGACAAATTCAAGGACAAATTTAAAAATGATTTTGTGAAACTTTACCTGAATACTGGAGAGAACAAGGATTTTCCTCGTGAGTTTTGAATGCTTCCATTGCTACATACCCTTTCTAAAAATCTTATTTTCCTGTTTGACAGTTGACTTTAGCAGATGAGCAGATCTCATCACAGTGCAAAGTCTCTTCTGTTCTTCATGCTTGCTCCTCTTTCGCTCCACAGCTAATGCCAGTTTGGGGCCCTAGAGTACAAGAAAATTGCTGACAAACTCTAGGGTCCAGTGGAGGTCACGGAGATGTTTAGTGGACTGCAGGGTTCAAGGAGAAGGGAGGAGAGACAACACAAAGGAGTTGCAGAAAGGGAATTTCTTATTAAATAGTATGAAAATTTCAGTCACAATGGCAGTGGTTAAATGCAGGAAGAGGAGCCCAGGGAAGCTGGAAAATCTCCATCATTTGAGATGCCAAAAACTCCATTTGACAATGCTTATCACAGGTGGTTTCAGAACTGGATGGACAAGATGACCCTTTACAGCCCCCTCAGTTATCCTGAACACCAGCTCTCACAACAGACTGCTTCATTTGCCCTTCTAAGCACAAACCAAGATCTTCTTGAGCTCCTTTTGCTAACTGCACAGTAAAAGAAAGTTCCCACCCACAAAAATTATATTCCTGGAGTTTCAGAAGTTTTTCATGCTGCTTAGATTCTGTATCCGTATTTATCACTAAGACCCCTTTATTTCCAGCTTCACTCTGTATGAAAACCTTCATGGCCAAAATGCTGAGATCTGTAAAATATTTCCTACAATATGCACTAGTTTTCTCTTTTTTCTCTCCCAGAAAGCAACACAAATGTATTTCTTTTCTCATGTTGATGTCATTAGGACATAATGACAGATTTGACTCGCTGGTGGTTTGTATCTTCTATTCTCAATTGTACTGTAGAGGAAGAAAAACAAAAGAAAAAAAAAAAAAACCACCTTAGAATTTATTGTTTTGGAGACTGTTTCTCCCTGGGTACAGTCTAAACCAGCGTATTTCTTCTGTGTAGTTTGGAGGTACAAAATAACCGTGACCCTCTCTGGAAAGAAAAAAGTCAAAGGATACGTGAATGTTGCCCTGTATGGCAGTGATGGGAACACAAAGCAGTACCAGATCACCAAGTAAGTTAAAAATTCAACAGGAAAAAAAAACCCTTTTCTTCTAAAACTTTTAATTTGTATTTGCAATTAATAATTCTGTTTAAATTGATCTTATGAAGAGAGAAACAAGAAGGCAGCATGTCAGGCCCACCTGCCTTTGCTACCTGTGAAAAACAGAGATTTGGGATGAATTACATCAGAAATCTGGCAATAATGCTGCTACCATATAATAGAATAAACATTATCTCTCTGCTGAATTTCTTCCCTCTTGCCACCACAGCAGAGCCTTTGGCAAGACTGGTAATTAACCGTAAATGTTGCTATGCCTCCCATCTTTAAAATGCTGCTTTTTCGCAGGGGGACCCTCAAACCAGACAACACTTACACAGCCTATATCGATGCAGAAATTAATGTAGGAGAAGTTACCAAGGTTAAATTTCTTTGGAACAACAACTGGATAAACCCAACTCTTCCTAAATTGGGAGCTGCAACTATCACAGTAGAAGCTGGAGAAAATAGAAAAGAGTAAGTATATCTATTGTGAAAATCTTGAAAGTTACTGGAGAAGATAGGTGACAAAATTATAAGTGCAGTAGAAGCCTTTTCACAAGAAAAGCTATTTAAGGCATTAAAAAGAAAAGATTCTCAAGGAAACCTTTTCTTTCCTTCATTTCAAGACACTGTTCAGTCACAGTTCCATTCACTACTACTTCAACCCTTTGCCTTAAATAACCTCAAAGAAAAACTGAAAATCTCTCCAAGCTTTAGATGAGAAAACTTTCAGTATAACCCTTTGGGTGAGAAAAATTAACACTGGCTTGGATTGTCAGCATCATTCTTGGCAGGCCCCTATTGTCCACAAAACCAGATTATTTGTGGGTCTGATTCGCTGTCAGCTGGAACCAACCAAGCATTCCATTGGTACTGATGACCCCGAAGGTCCTGACTGACTAAAGAGGATGGTGATGATAAATCCACCCTTCCAATGAGGAACACTAGCCCTTGGAGCCTGCACTGAAGGGCTATATAAAGCTGAGGGAAAGAAGCTAAAATTTCTCTAGACTTTGTGAAATATGGCTTGGATGTTCAGATTCTAGAACCACGATTTAGTGACTCAGTCTTACTTATTTTCCTGGACTTTTGAACATTAATTCCTTCTTTATCTTGATCAGTTATTTTATTTTATCCACATCATGAGTTGGTACCCAGAACAGGAGGCACAGTTTAATTTTTAGACTTATTTTCAAATGCACACTTAAAATTCCATCACTTAAAAGACAAGATGAGAGGCAGAAACAGTTTCAAGTGAAGTGATTACAGCCAAGCAGCACTTGACTCACCTTAAAGCAGAGGTCCTAAGTCTGGTTGTAGTTTCCAGCAAAGCACATTGCTGACAAAATGTATTTCTGTAAATAGGAACTCGCCCTTCTACTGACTCGTGGCCTTTGCACAAGTAGTTGCGCCAATCTCTGTAGAGATGGTAGCACAAAATCTGGGGGAAAACCCAAAACTGTAACATTAAAGTAAGGCAGGCAATGAAGCAGAATGAATACAGTCTATCAGTGCTTTCCCCAGCAGTAATATTTCAAATTTAGAAGCTCAAAGTTTGTTCCATTCAGTTGTCTCGAATGACAAATCAGGTTGTGTTAACATCAAAATAAATCCACTGGTATAATTTCACCAGTGCTGGCAGCTGAAGGTGCTTTTCTTCACTTTACCCTCAGGTACCGTTTCTGTGGCTCTGGGACCGTGAGGGAGGATGTTCTGCAGACTCTGACTGCTTGCTAACAGCACCTTTGGACCCCCAAATCCTTGCTACCAATAAAAGCTACTCATGCATCAAACACTGGCCTCTGCATCTGTCATGCTGATGGTGTGGGTGGTTTGGGGTGGGATGTGCTGGTTCGGGAGGCAGAGGTTAAGTCTGTGGATACCTCTCTATAGACAGGATTTTTAGGAGTGAATGTGCCAAAACCTGGTGAAGAATTCCCCTTCTTTCAGCCAGTTTCAAGTAATTTCAAGCAAGAGGAAAGAAGCCAGGTAAGGGAAAAAAATTAATTTCTGTTCCCATGTAATCCTGCCTCGTGTCCCTCAGTGCTCTGCTGGACAAGGGGGCTGTGTCTCCTCTGCTGCCAGACAAAGCTCATCCTCAATGGAAAAAACCTCCCAGAACTGCTGGGGATCCCCACTGCACAGCTCTACTGCTCCTGGAACCTTCTCGCAGCTTCTCCTGAGGCTCCCCAGACTGGGGCACTCTGCCCTTTCTGTCTCTCTGGGTGACCTTTCCTCACCCAGCACACCCTGTCCTGAAGGACATCAACCTCCCAGCAAGGCTTTAGGTTCTGTGCAGTGGTGGAGGTGGAAACCAATTTATTTTGTGTTGGAGCACTACCTTTCAAGCACAGAAAAACAAACAAACAAAACCAAAAAAGCCGAAACCACAAAGACCCAAAAAACCAAAAAAATCTGAAGAAACCCAACCAAAAAAAAAAAAAAAAAAA
>VWZN01021700.1:53158-114464 GCA_013396955.1 Regulus satrapa | reverse complement strand
TTTTTTGTTTTTTTTTTTGTTTGTTTGTTTTTAAATTGAGTGCATTCTGCCAGCTCTCGCAGGGTGATGGGGCAGAGATAGAGGATGTAAATAATAGACAAAGAACCATCAGCACTGAAGATTAGCAACCTATAGGCATGCTCTGGGCTGAAGTAAGTTCTTTATTTAAAAGCCAAAGTGTTCCTTGCTGTAACACAACTGAAGAGAATATCCTCCAGCAATTTCAGTTTTAGTCAGAGACATGCAGGCTTGCTTTTATGTTTTAAAACCTTCTAAATTGCACTTCTGCTTCTTGCCCAGGGTAAAAGGTACTATTTCATTTAGATTAGAAGTATGGAAGAAGTTCTGTATTACAGGAGGCTTAAAACTGACATGAACTGCCTTGAGAGGTGGTAGATGGCCCACCTGTGGAAATATTTGAGACCAGGCTGGTTGAATTTGCTGGATTCCTGTAGTATTCTCCCTGTTACACTCCTTCTCTCCCAGTGCAGCTCCTCAGGCAGCAGCAGGTGCAGCCAGCACACAGCAAAGCTCTCTTTGTGTATTTTCCTCTCAACCTATGCTCTCCAGAAGCACACTTAAAAGCTGACATTTATTTTGTCTCCAGTTTTTCCCAAATGTGGTCAGCCTTATAGGGGTAGAGTAATAAAGTCAGCCTAATAAATGTAAGGATTTGAGTTCTTTGTCCTGCATCAGGCTCTGGTAAGTCCAGCTCCGTGTTGCTCCTGCAAAGCCTTCCTTGGCTTTCCATCCTTAAGATACATAGTTGTGGGTTTATGAATAGCCACTGCCAGGACAGTGGGTTGGATGCTGGGTTTTCATGTACCCCCATCCCTTTGGCATCCCCCGCTTCCTTCTGCCTTCCCTGTTTGTCTCTCCAGGACTTGGTGTCCTGATCTCGGTGCCTCCTGCTGAGGAAACCCCCACAGGGTTATTAACTTCCTAACACTGCAGAAGAGTTTCTCCTTTGTCTTTTGTTCCATTACCTTGGAATAAGCAGATTCTTGCCTACACAATTGTTTTGACAGGTATGATATTCCCAGCATTATCCTTTGCCATAGCCACTTCAGCAGCCCATGTAATTTTAACAAACACCTAACAGAATCAAGACGTTAAAGTTGACAATAGCATAATAAAAAATCTCCTTTTAATAATGAACTGGAGCTGCCGTCACCCTGTTTTAGCAGAGTAAAATCTCTTCCCCCCCCCCCCGAACACTTTACAAAGCTATTACATAAAATGCAATGTTAAATGAACAACAAATTACTTTCCCTTTAGCTAGCTTTTAATGCTAATGGTGCTATTTATCCCTGACCTTTTGAAATATTAGATTTTTTAAATGACAACATAAAAAGAATTCTTGTTTGAAAACGCGAGCGACTTTAAACCACATGTTATTACTTGTAAGTATAGCATGCACATGCATCATTCATTTCAGTGTCCCATTTAGGGCTAATTGGTATATATTTCAGTTGACATATATTGTTCTCCTGCAAACGTGTCAAATTCCTTAACGATGGCGGTGACAAAAGCAGAATGCTTGAGATATATAAATTACGCTCTTTACCATATAATCATTCTTATCTATTGGGAATGGTATTTGTGACAAATCATGTTCAAAAATACACAGCAAATTGATTTATTTTTTTTTAACTTTAATATCACACCATTCACGGCGAGTCTTAGATTGCATCCTTAAATGTAGAAATGTTTTGATTTTTATCTGCATTGTTTAATGGCTTTTGAAAAGCTCACTTTATTTATTAAAGGAAGAGCAGCACAGCGAGGATCTTAAAATGTATCTTTTGTTATCAGCATAAGGAAAAAAAATGGGCTGTAATTGTGGATATAGAGTGAGTAATTTGGTGAAAAACACTTTGTGCTACAGTTTAGGTTTTATAATTCCTGCTAGAAATTACTATTATTTTGTTGGTGGGCAGCATCACAAGAAGAATTTTAAATATTTTAAATATGGGAACAACTTGGGCCACGTATTTCCATTACATTTTAGACTACCGTGCGCGATGCATTTTCCCCCTTTATTACAAATCATCTTAGAATTGGAGAAAAAAAAATAGAAATGGAAGATTTCATGTGACTCTAATTATTACTGCGATATAGCAGTGCTCATTGTTGTCTTTAGACAATGCTGTCCACAGTCATTACTTTGCTCCAGAAATCAGTAGCATAATGAGTTTCTATCTTTCAAGAAATATTTGAGCGTATCTTAATTTGGCACTGATGAATTCTCCTTCCTGAATCTCTGGAGGGTTTTTTTTAATCTAGTTTGTCATGTTAGAGCTTTCATCACCTAGCCCCAGCTGACTGTTTTGGCTGCATATTTATTTCCCTACCTTGCTGGGATGTGTCCTCAGAGGTTGCAAATAGGAATTTTATGATGTTATGCCTTGAAGGCTGTTTTTTCTTGATTGGAGTGCAATTCCCAAACTGTTTTGCCCCACCCTCAATACTTCAGAAATATATACTATGTGTGGTTGTATTAAAGTGTGGGGAAAATGAGGCTTAATTAATTAATTAATTGTTAACATCTTGTGGCTGCTATAAACCAGGAACAGTTCCTTAGACAAAAGAAATATTCACTGGAAAAAAAAAATTGCCAAATAAATTTTATAATAAGTTCTTATACCTTTTTTTTTTCTTTTTTTTTTTTTTTTTTTTCCCCTAAAACTTGAAGGCAATGAAAAGGTATTATCCTTAACTGGTCAAAAAAAGGTCAGCAGAGGACAGAGGAAGAAAACAGAGGGTTGATGTGATGCGCCACAGCTCTAAATCAAAAAATACTAATAGCTCCCTATGTGACACTGCTAAACTGTGCTTGCAGACAAACAGAAACAAGGAAAGTACTCTTTAAATCAGTCTAAATGTTATGTTCAATTACACAGTAACAACTAGGTGGCTGCTGCATTTGCTATCACTTTGATGACCTATATTTGTAAGACCTAAAGACAAAAGTTGCATTCAAGTCCCTCTTTGTGCTCTGGCCCATGGAATTATTGTTGTGTGTTTGTCCTACAGAAAATATTGCCTTTAATCGCATGATGAAGATAATGGCTTCACATCCAACCAATTAGGGAGGTGAAGGGGAAAAAAGGGACCTAAACCTCCACGGCAATACATTTGTTCAGATAATAATTCACAGTATTGCAATTTAGCAGGTAATTTATACACCCTAAGTCTCAATTCCACATGCAAAGTAACAGCAGTGAGCATTACTGGTGGCTTGGGTGCCTCAGCTGGGGCTGTGCAGCTTCTGAGGATGGATTCTCTGGCAGTCCTGATTCAGCCTCTTTGGAAAGTGAGTGCAGCCCTAAGTGCAGCACCACTTCTCACTCAGAAGAGGCTCCTCACGGAGGAGGAGCGTGTACAGTCATCACCTGAATTATATGGGATGCAAAGCACAGGAGAAGCTTGTCCTGCATGAGGTGGTGGAAGAGCAGCAGCCACCCTTCCTCCTCCCAGCACGAAGCACTCTGTCTTTGGCTACAGCCCAAGTCACACTACAGAAACTGCCACAGGAGCTGCTCAAAAATAAATAAAACAAATTCTCAGTGTAGACTGACCCTTTCTGTACTGTCTTTAATTCTCTACCCAAATAGCAGCCTTCTCCCTTTTGTTGAGGGGAAGAAAATCATCGGGAGGGAAGTGTGCAAGGGTTCTCCACCACCCTCAGCTCTCACCAAGGTGCTCCCAGTCCCTCAGGGAATTCCTGACCTTGCATCTCTTTCCAACCCTTCTCATCTTCCCCTTGCTTGCAGTTTGGAAATCAGTGCTTCTGACCATTTTACAGCCCTGCAGAGGCACAGCAAACTCAGAGAGGATGTGTTTGCCCCTCTGCCATCACCCAAATCCCCATCTCCCACAGAACGCAGGGAAGGCTTGGCAAAGGAGGCTTCTCCCCTTCACTAAGGACACACTGTAGATGCTCAAGTCCTTTTTCAGTTGTGGGCTTTTTTTTTTTTTTTCTTTTAACTCAAAAAGAAGCCAAAATATCTTTGCTGGGTCATAAAAATCAGCCTCTCTTTGCCTCCCACGGAATGGGAATCTGGAAGCCTCTCCCACAGGCTGTGACAGAGAGGACATTGCTCATGTGCCATCCCTTGCTGGGTCGGAAGGGATGGCAACACAACAGCAGAAAGCAGCACATTTTTATTGCATAGGACCCTCTCAAGGTAATAAAAACTTCTTTTTAACCAGGGAAAAATGTTACAAGTGGAGAGCAGAGTGACTGCACTGAAGAATAATTCTCCTTTTGACCCACAGAGAAAGAGGTGCCTAATGAAAGTATATGATCACGGACAGTGTGAAGATAACTGTCTGATCAGATAATGGAATTGTTTTCAGTGATAAGAATGAATCCATTACTAATGCAAATAACTATAATAATTATAATTTGCAATACAGTAAAAATCACCTAGTCTACCACCTCCTCTGACAGGAGACTGTATAATAAATTATAGGCTGAGAAAAAAAAAAAATCAAAGGTATAAAGGTTAAAAGATTAAAAAAAATTCTGAAACTTAAATGCTTAACAGGGAAGTCAAGACCTGAAAGCAGAAATTGGTGCTATTAAATAAAGCAATTGTGAAGAATGAGATATTATGGAATTGATTAACAAACCAGAAACCAAGCATTTCCTCGTATCACTACCTCTTGTCACAGATTTCAATAATTGTGAAAGAACAAAAAATTAAGAGTTGGCGTATAACAAGGAAATTAATTATTTAAATCTAGGTGAATATGCTAATAGTACTCTGGGAAGATGAATATAACTTCACACACAAAAAGCCCCCAGAAGGTTCAATAAATTTGAGGAGTCTCTCCAGTTGCTTTTGCTTTGCTTTAGTACCCAAAACTGGTCCAGCTGTTCAGGTGTTATCCAGCCAGGACTGCTCATCTATAGGGCAGATCTTTTAGGGTTTTCTGGGCACACCAAGCTGCTCATATCAATCCCATAATCTCCTTTGTTCCTGTGAGGTACTTTGGGCATGGAAACTGTAAAAACCACTTTATTTCAGCTTTGGAGGAGTAGAATAGAGCAGATGAAACAAATCCTGCGTGCAGAGTTTGCACTACAGGGAGCTGTTTTCTTGTTCACAGTACTTCTGCTTTCTCCACTGGTTGAGCAGAGGGGAAATAGTAAGGCACAAGGTTGATCACTCACTGCTGGCACCAAACCATTCACAGCTTTAGGCGACAGAGAATTGGGAATCTCCCAAGAGGTCATGTGATTCTTCCCCAGCCATCAAATTGAGTAAAATAGCTATTGAATAACCAAGTCTAAAGCACTGTCTTCCAAAACTCTTCATTTTCCAAAGGTCAGGATGTCCCATAACAGCCACAGAGAAAAGCCAGGGATTTTAATAACAGGGGTGTGTAAGCACCCAGAGGGGCTGACATCTAGTCAAAAGTAGGGGTGACTACCAGATTAGATTAACCTTTAACTCAGAGTGGAACTCGGTTTTCTGTTGTTGGACTATTTTCCTGCATTTAAAATTCAGAGTAAAAAGCTCAGTGTTCTCTGCCAAAACTTCCCCCTCAAGTCATCCACTATGTCAGACATTTCTCACCCACTTTGAAGCTTTTCATTGCAAAAATGAAAAATGCAGCTGAAAAGCTCAGCACACTTCAGGCCAGCAAAGCACAAGTAGTTTATCAGAACTTCCACAGGAAAATGCTTTCATGATGAAAATTCCAAAGGCACTGTGAGTGGAAAACTCACAGCCTGCTTCACAACCATGACTTCTTGTTGTCTTGTAAGTGCCATTTATCCAAAACACACCCAGCCCATACAACATTAACTCCTGCAACATGCTCCTAGGGTTTAAACACATACCTTTGAGCTTAAACACAAGGCCTTTAATCAGTGTTTGCAAAAGACAAAACCACCACGTGCCTCAAATCCCCACATCCCATTTCATTGTTTGTTGATGCTTCACCCGGGCTGCTTTGGAGAGGGATGCTCCCAACACGAGTCCTTCACGTGTGTTCACGCAGAACAACTTCAGCAGCAGTTTCCAAATCTCCTCCCAGTAATAAGATGCTTATCTGCCAGAAACCAGCATCCACTGCCTAATCCTCAAAGCTCCCAACAGAACCATAAAAAAAGATCACAGGTTTATTATAAAACATGATTGAAGGACCTGGGATTTAATTAAATAATTAGATTGAGGGCATGCAGGAAACTGGTCTTCAGATATGTCAGAATCTGTCAGGGCAGGAATGAGATGAATTGTTCCCACGTTCTCTAGGGGTAGGACAACCACAGAGAATCAAAGCTGACATTGTGATATTATGTAAGACTTCAGACAGATGAGGACAGCCAAACAAACAAACTGCCCAAGCAGGTGACACCATTCCAGCATGGGAAGTTTTAAAACCAGACTAAACAAAAGTTGGGAGTAGTTTAGGCAGAACTAATATTTTTTTGCAGCAGAAGGTGATACATGATTGATGCCTGAAGTCCTTTCCTGCTATATTAACTTCCTGTGATGCTCTGATGGAGCTGCAGCTGCAATCAGAAAAAACACTGGATAGAGCTGAACAGAGAAGAGAAAAAAACCCTGAATTATTATATGCTACTTGACTCTGAAGGGGAGAAATTGAAATTCCTTTGGTGGGATATGATCAGCAGAGTTTTTACATCCCCTCAGTCCTGCAACATTCTTGAGTGGTGTGTGACACTTTCTGATCACCAATCTCACTTGTTTCACCCATAAGACAAAACAAAAGAACAACAACATTAATTTAGAAGTGTTTTGGAACACCCTCAGTGATGTTACCTGATTTTTCAGCTGCCCTACACAATTATCAGGCTGAAACATTGACCTTGTTTCCTGAGTAGACAAATCTATTTTCCTGCCCACTGTGTAAGGAATTTTTCATGGACGAGGCTGTGTGTTCACAGCACCCTACAGACAGTACTGCTATCCAGACCTCTGCCAACACAAAGAACATAAGGAAAATCATCTGAAGGACGCTGGAATGTTGCTTGAGGGGAAAACCCCGCATTTAGATACAACTGCTGCATACATCATGCAGAACCAGCACCTTCTCTGCTGGATTCTGCCCTACTTACTACAGCCGATTTCCTTCCACTCCACTCATTTTGAGGAGTCAGTAGCCATCTAGGCAAGGTGTTAGTGAGGGGACAGAGGCTGAGAAAAACAGGTCCATTATGATTGTCATGAGATGAAAAAGAAACCTCCTGAGCAACCCATTCCCTGCGGTGCTTGAGCTGTTCCCAGGCTGTGCACGCCTGCAGGGTGCGGGGAGCACCAGGGCAGCACCCGGCTGCTCTCTGCACACAGAGGAAGAGGATGTGCTCAGTCTGCTGTCTGCCCTTATCAGCTGATGGCAGACGGAAGTTCCTACCAGAGGTGCAGAGATTACTCCTCAAAGGGAAGGAAATACTCCTTGTTGCCCTTAGGAAAGGGAGAGTCACCTTTCTAACTCCCTAGATTGCTGCAGTTCAACAAACCCTGGCAGGCACAGCTCTAGCTCACCACTCTCTGCTTTGAAACCATGCCTGACCTTGTAACTGCTGGAGCACTCCAATGCCTCTGTTCTAGCACATCCAGGTCCTGGTTACACATCTCTCCAGCCAATTCCTTTGTTTCCTTACACTCTGTCTGGCATCGTCCTCCTTTGATGTCTTGGCTCTGCTGTAGCACACAATATTCACAGGGTAAGCTTAGATTTATTTTTCATTTCTCCATGTCGGTGTCAGTTCACCTGTGGACAGTGACAGAAGGATCACAGTGGCTACACTCTATTTATTTTTTTTTTTAAATTCATTTCATGGTAATGAGCAACATGGCCTCATTCAGTAACTTCTGCTCTGGGCACAAAACCAGAGCTCCTGGGATAGGGCATCTAGTAAACTTTACCCTAGTATTACAATCCCTGAAAAATTAGAAAAGGGGTACTATTGTAAAATCATAGCCAGTACCTAATCAATTGTACGTTAACTAAAGACAGTGCAGAATTTCCTGGTTTGCAGAAAAATGTCTGCAGTTAACTGATTCAAAATATGGCATAAGGATGGCACGAGACGGTTTTTGAACTGCACAGACTGTGGCGGAAACTTCCTCCTTTCTTTGAGTACTCACGTTCAAGTCTCCAGCTTGAAGGAAAAAAGCACAGTATCTTATTGTACCTCTGCACTGATTCCACCACAAAGGTGGTTTTGATTGTTAGAACACAGCAAGGCATGAAGAACTAATAAAAAAGAATTTATTCCTAAAAAACCTAAGCACAACACTGGGAAAAACCAGGCCTAAATTCCAGTCACACAAATCATCTGCACTTCTAATTTATCGAGGCTGCATCTCTTGAAAATCAAGCAGGTCTTGCACTGAGTAAAGGAGCTCTGAATCCATTGTCCCTAAGACAGAGAGCTGGACACTGCTGTCAGAGAGGCCCTTTTACAGTTGTTTTATTCCATAGCTATTCACAGACATGCAGTATCTGCAAATTCAGTAAGGACTTAGACAAAATCCCTTCTATCCAGATGAGGCTGTAGCTTTAAATATAAACAAAACCCTATAAGAAAGCCTTAAGATTTAGAAAAGTCCAGTGTAAGGACCAAATTCTGAATGCACATACGTGAAACTCCACTGGAATCTTCAGCAGTGTGGTAGAACACCGAAAGCAAAATTTGGTTCTTTATGTGTCTCTGAAGACTGTAATTATATTTCCCATTGTACTAGTAACATTAATTGAATGTTTAGCTGAAATCAAGTTCATTACAAGTTAAATACAGTGCCTAGCCTATTAGGATGGTGTTTATAATTATAGTCATAGAGCACTTGTAAAACATCTTCATTGCAGCAAATGGGTGGAAGTTGGGCGCAGGGGCTGCTGAAGCCTCTCAGTTTTCTCTCTGCATCTTTGCAGCATCATGGACCAAGGTCACCTATGCCAGTGAATCACCTCCAACTTGTGCCAACACTGCTGAATTTCAGAGGTACACGGCTACAGCTGTTAGCAGGAAAATGTAATACTGCACAAACTGCTGTGCAAGGGTTTTTTCAGTGCAGCTGGACCTTACTGAACATCCCAAGATCTGTAAAGAGGCACATTCTCATGCTAATGTACCTGGTTACTGGCCAGCTTATTGGCCTGATAATGCAACTTTACAATAAAACAGCTTTTAAGAATACAAGACCTAAGAGATTACAGTTCTCTTTGATGTATCAGATTTTGTATCTGATTTCCTGGCTCTCTGAGACATTGTTACAGAAAATACCTGACCTGCTTTTGGTACTGCCCCAAGTCTTTCTGCTTGAACACCAAGGACCACGTTACTCAGAGAGCTACACCAATGCTGCTGGGAGCTGAGTCATGAGCAGCAGTGAAGTTCCACACTGGGCACACAAGTGAACCGAAGCCGTACAGACGACTGGTGTCACTTCTGCTCAGGGACACACATGAAGGAGACCCAAATTCAAGCATAACCACTTGGCCTGTCTCACTTTCGTAACAGATTAGGTTTCTTTTTATAGCCATTTTCATAAGAATAGTAGAACCCAAAAAGGAGAAATTAGTTTTAAGGTATTTTATTTGACATGATTGAAGACACAAGAACACTCAAGATACAATCCAGACAAGTTGTGAACAGCTCCAAGTATCAGTGAAATCTGAATTTATCTTGCACAGAGGTGAACAAGACCACAATGGTTGGTGTTATAATATAGTTTAAGACTATTTCAAGCAGGTGAGTACTGTGACATTATGCCCAACAACTTTTATACTATTCATCCGCTTAAGCCACTTCATATCATAAATATGCAGCTTATCTTGGCTATTAAATCTCTGCAATATATAATTAGCCTTCTCATAATAATGCATTAAAACTCCTGTATATGAATATTGGTATACTCATACCAATGCAAACTGTCCTAACCACCACTGCACATTTATCATTCTAGCACAATTCATCATTCCATCACAATTAGCTGCTAAACTTCAGCCTAGAGTTCAGTAACTTGGACTCAAACTTGCGAGCTGCTGCTTAGAGCAAAACTCCTGCCAAGACCTTCTGCTTTCCCCACGGATCGCTGGCCTTGTCGTCTTTTCAACATTAAGTTGCACAATGTCATCTGAAACCCCTACTAAAAAAATGCTCGGCAGGGGAAGGTCCTGCAAAAGTATCACGACTACAATTCTAAAAATGCCCCATTTCCTAGTAAATTTCATATTCATTTTTACAGCCTAACATCCTTTATCGAAATGGGCATCCACATGCCTCTTACAGTGTAAAGCTGTTTAACTGGGTTATAGTCTACAGACCACAGCATAATATTCTACTTAACAATCCTAATTCCTTAGAGAGACAAGCTAATTCTCCATTCTGAAAGAGGGCAACAAAGACAGCTGGGAGTTTGTTCAGTAGTTCAGTGCTCTGCAAAGGTAAGCCTGATAGTATTCTGATCAGACTGAATGAGAAGTGCAAAAATATGTAAACCACTGTTTTACAGTCACAGGGATTTCAGCAACAAGCCCCTGCCTGGACCCAGATGGGATATTACAAAAGGTGAATCAGAAAGGGCAGAGAATTGCCGCTGTGCAGGGAGCTGTGCTTCAGAAGAGCTGCAGAAACCACCTGTAGCTTTCCCTGCAGACAGGCTGGAAACAGCACAAAAATCATGGGCCACCTGAGCTTGCAGGTCACCTCCTCTTCCCAGGGGAGACAGGGGGTGGTGGCAGCCTTTTCTTAGACCAAATCCTGTGTTAAGGCCACTGAAAACAAATCTGTGCAGGACTGGACAGATTCAGCTCAACATAGCATGCAAAGACAGCAAAGCCTATTTTCCTGTAAGAATCTGAGGTTTTGGCAGGTGGAAGTGGTAGACAGAGACTGTGTCTTACCTGCAGCTAAATACAGGCTTTGGAAGGTAGTTTTTCATTTGTTGTTGTTGTTGTTTTTTAAACTAGAGAAGTTCCTTATTAAAAGCCCAAAACCTAATGAAGAAGCTATATACCCAGATTACAATCTGATTTTTGGTTTTACAGGAGGATTCATCCATTATTATGAAGAATTGCTGGAGATGGAATGGTCACCATCTGAAACAAAGAAATGAAAACTCCAGCAACAGACTATTGCATTTGTGTGATGTGCTTAGCTGGTATGACTTGCATTGCAGGAAGAATGTTGTATTCTCTGACACACCAACATTTCTTTCCTATTATTATACGAGCGGCCTTTTGCATTTCATATCTTACCATCTTTAGAAGCCTATAATTACAGAGGCTGATTGAGAAACTGTGTTATTTAAAATTAACAGCTGAATGAAATCAACAGAGGCAAAGTGCATTTTTATACAAGAAAATAGCGCTGTAGAAAGAAAGAGTCTGTACAATATTTAAATATTGTATATACATAAAATTATATTGTTCATAACTCATCTTAAAGTTTCTCTTGTTTGTAAACCATGAAAAGCAACACACACAAAAAAATTCCCAGTATTTAGCTTTTAAAGCATTTAGCAGGCAGCAGGAAATCGACTGCTAGCAAGCACACTTTGTAATTATAGAAAGTATCCAGCAGGATACTGTGACTAGCATTCTCCATAGTCCTTTATTTATTTATTTTAAAGCTGAATGCAGAACACATTTCCCATTCAACCAGGGAATTCTGCAGGAGACAGAAAACTCAATGACAAAATGCAGTGGATCAGTTCTGCAGCTCTCTGCTGTGGCAAAACTCCAGGATAAACACAGAAAGTTTAAGTGCAGGATTGGAACATAAATTAATGAAATAACTGATAAAGCTTTAATCTCCTGAAAGCGTCAGTAATGGACCCCACTCATGCTCAACTTTTTAAAAAAGAAGTTTTAGATAAATAATTAACACTGCAAAGTTTTGAAAATGTCATGAATTCCAGCAGGTAATCAGGCAGCTCTGTATAAATGCTCGGGCAAGTGTCAGCGTTTTAGGGTGATTGTACAGGTTGGTACCAGTTTGCTAATTTGAAGTGGAATTAGGATTTGAATCTGAAGTTGTCAGTTCATGGCAGATACAAAATGCAGATGTCAGAAGCTTTCCTCCTGTAGCATTTTTCAAAATAAAAACTATCCTAGCTGCAAAAGAAATTTGCCAGGTGACCACGATTAAGGAAATGTTTCTACAAAGCTGTTATTTGGAAAACAAGATGCTGCCATGGCCATCAGTGCATTTCTCCTGTGTCAAGAGCTCTGTACTCACTGTCAGGTAAGGAATGCTTTATTTAATGCTATTTGTAGTTTCACTCTATTGGCTTCTGCCTTCCACTTCATTGGCCATTCAACTCAACCCAGCAATGTATTTTACTGAATTAAAATGTTTGCTAAATATATATATATTCTGGTACCTTTAATCTGAATGTTTTGCTTCTTCTGAATTGTTTAAATGTTTCTGGACAGCCATAATCTAGCTGTGCTTCCAAATCTTAACAAAGGAATGAACAAGAAAAGCAATATAATCACTCGGGGAGGTGCTTGATAACGCAGGTAGGTCAGAGAGATGTTGACAGGCTGAAGAGATGTGCAGACAGGAACCTCAGAAAGTTCAACAAAGGCAGGTACAAAGTCCTGAACCTGAGCAGGAATAACCCCATGCACGAGGAGAAGCTGTGGCCCAACTGTCTGGGAAGCAGCCTGGCAGCACCACAGCAGCTGGGCGTGGTGGCAGACACTGAGCCAGGCTGGGCGTGAGCCACGACACCCCCGTGCCACACTGAGTGCCAACAGCCCTGGGAGCAGCACTGCCAGCAGGTCCAGGAAAGGAGAGACAGGACTCGAGGAGGCTCATGGATGCTAGGAATGTGTACAAATGCCCGAGAGCAGACAGGAAAGAGGATGGAGCCAGAGAGACTTTTCAGAGGTACCCGAGGGAAGGAGCAAGAAAGAGGCAATGTGCACAAATTTAAGCTCAAGGAATTCCTTTCAAGCATAAGAAACAAACCTTTGCAGTGAGGGGTGTCAAATAAGTTGCCTGGAATTTGCAGGTCTTCATTTTGGAGATAATAAAAATTGGAAAAAGCAACTTCTTCTGACTGGTACTGGTTAGGACGGAAAGGTTTTATCAGATACTCCATGGATGTCCTCTTCAAGCTCAACCACTCTGTGATTCTGTGGTTTCAGATTGAGACTAATAAAAATAAGTTTAGAAGGCCCAAAAGAGAAATAGGTTTGTTCTCAATATTATCTTCCTAAGTACACCGAGGGTAATGCCAGCTAATTAATCTGACAGCTTGTTCTGAGTGCTTTGACAAACAAAGGCCCTGTTCTCAAACTGGAGCAATCAATATTAGGCCCCCAAAACACAGACGTATTTCCTAAATATAATTTTTATTATAAGGATTTCTGGGGGTTTTCTTTACTCAGAATTTAAGTATCTTAGATCATATTTCTTTGAGTCACTGATTTTCAGCACTTTAAATTCTGAAAGCACTGGGCAAAATCAAAGCAATATAATAAAACTACTAATTTTTTTCCATTGCCAGAGGATGGTGCTGTTTAAACAGATATCCCACACAGATACACCCCCTACAACAGCCCCTACTAACAGGTTAGTGAGTTTTTCTGAGGAGGAAGAGGAAAAAGAACAAGGCAAAGAGATTACAACTTGGTATTTTGTTAACTAACCTTCAGGACCCAACAATAATCAGTGTTTACTTTATAAAGGTAGATCTTTAAGCATGCTTGAGTAACTCGGTAACTTCTACTACCTCTGGAACTTTTGCTCCCAAAACATTTAAAGGGTCTTTCAAGATGCAGTCCTCGGTCACCAAAGGACACGAACACGACATACCCCACCTTACTAGCTGTTCTCATGTAGCCTGCTGAAATTCAAGGTGACAACAAGACAGACGAAAGTCAGACAATGGAACGGTAGAATATCAGTCTCACACACAGGCTGTGGTGGGGGAAAGGGCTGTTAGTAATTTAAGAAATCAATACCAACTTTGACACTTTTAGAGGTCGCAACATCAACGGCCATGGCTTTGATTTCAGTGTCCCCAAACTGCATCAGCGTCTTGATCTCGCGCCGGCTGGGCACGGAAGCGTCAGTTCCCGTGAGATCCAAGCGCAGGGTGCCACACTTCTTCACGCCGGGCTCGGTGATGAAGCTGACGCTGTCTTGCTCCGAGCTGTAGATATTGATCACTATTACTAACTGAGAAGGCTTGGCAGGCGTGTAACTGCGTGTCACAGTCTCTCCCAGGGCTACAGACTGGTCGGCTGAGATGAATTTGTCGAAGACGTCGGTGCACCAGCGCGTGCCGTCCTTGACGAGCAGCTTCTCCGGAGGGTGCTTGCCCTCCACGAAGCGGTTGAGCACCCCGACGCCGTAGGTGAGCGGGGAGCGCCGCACCTTGATGACAGCGGGGTCGAGGCCGAAGAGAACGGCTCCTTTGAGGATGGTCAGACCCACATCCTGGGGAATGATGACCCGGCACCTGGAGCCGAAAGCGCTCTGGACGGCTTGCTGGAGCAAGGGGGATTCAGCAAAGCCGCCCACCAGGAACAGGAACTTCACGTTGGTCACCTCTGGCTTATCAAACACTTCACCTGAGCAGAAACAGAGACGGCTCAATAAAATCCGCTTCAACCGAGCAAGGCGAGTGAAAACGCCGACGTCTGAGCGCGCCGAGCGTTCCACGCACGTGATCGGAACCGCCGCGTCCGTGCCCACGCTGCCACCCTCAGCACGCACCAGTGCCTCCTCTGTTATCTCCAGTGTACTCCGCTATCAATTCGCTCACCTCAAACCACACATTTTTGATGCGGCATTTAAAACCGACCCTTCGCCACGTTCCAGATAAATCACTCCATTTCCAATTCACTTACTATTTCTGACCCCAGCATCTTAAGCACAATAAATGCCATCTGGAAAACAATCCCTCTTCACATTTTGACAGACTGTCCTTCTTAGCTTAAGCCCACATCTCCTACTTCCAAGAAAACCATTGTAGTTCAGTTGTAGGCTCACTTTCAGTTCAAACAGGTGAGCTACCTGTCACAACTGTTGCAGTCCTAGGTGTCTCCCTCCCTGTACACATGTAAGCCGTTCTCTACGTGTCTTATTAAACTCTGAAATGTAGCTAATAATCCCTCACATATGATGAGCTAAGCTGGATATTTATTCCAAATAGTGCTTTGTAATGTGAACAAAGCAACACTTTTCTCACCATAAGCAAAATACTCGATACAAATTTCATCTTCTGCTAGGAAGACCTTAAATAGTAACTTTCCCAATAAGCAAGTGTCACTTTCCATTACTGGACAAATAAATTCATTACTGCTTAAGCCATGCCTGGAAGTACTTTTACAATGATGCATCATTTACTATTTGTGCTTTAGAGATGTCACTGATTTGGATGGTCATGAACAAATGTGACCTTCCACTAGGGAAGAACGAATTTGAGGTCCTAATATCTGGAACAGTCAGGAGGAATGAGCTACAACTCTGGCATAATTTGGTTGTTGCCTGAACCAGGAAAAAGGAAGGCAGGATCTAGGTCTCTCAGTCAGCCCTCTGAATGCTTGCAGCCCTGGAAGGACAGAGTAATTGAAGCTTAGGCAGTAACAGAACTGAATCACATCAGTAACTAGCACTAGAGCTAGGCAGGAGTATGCACTCAGGACACATCCCTTACTTGTATTATTTTCCTAGCTGATTTGTAGAGAGCTGCAAGTTTCAGAACTGAATTCCTTGTACACAAGCGGTACATAGCAGGAGGGTTGTTACTGGGTTGAAATGGGTGAGCAAAACCTCAGTTTCAGCTCAGCCAGGAAGTGGAATCACACACGGATACGTACTCAGGTGCTGAACGATCTGGTCAATTGTAGGTTTGAAAAGAGCATTCATTGCATCTGGGCTCATCCTCAGCATTCCCTGGGAGGACCACTTCACAAAGTCCACACTGCAAAGGAACAGGGAGAGAGAACATTGAAGCATTGCAGCTGAACTGCAAAAACCCCACCATTAAATACAAGAATTAATGAGTTTACAGAATCTGCGTGCATTTTCCTTGGAACAAAGCGCCCCACCTCACCCTAGCCCGATACCAACTGCAGTTATGTAAAACTTGAAGGGAGAATTATTATTTTGGCTTGTCTAATTGTTGTTTTCTTTGCCTGATTGCCTTCTGCAGCATTAGCAATGCTCAACTGCTCTCTGAAACAGCTGGCAGTCAATGCAGCGCTCGCTCATCTGAAACAGCACTGATTCATCCCCAGAAGGGCAACATTTAGATTATAGCAGTGGCAGGCCAAAGCCACTGGAAACATACAAGGAAAAACAAGCAAGTTGGGAAGCCTCAGGAGGCAGAATAGAGAACAGCATTTTTAATGAGGCATAACAGTTATTAAGTGAACACAGGCATTATACTGTTCTATCACTGATACACATCTGTATAGCTCAGTAATCTCCCTTTCATTCATGCACATTATATGTCAACCTTTACACTCTTTCTATCCTGTTATCCAATTTATTTCATTTCATTTGAAGGGAGCATTTAGCATTTCCTCTAAGATTTACCATTAAGACTACTAATAAAAACGAGATGACCTGGTGAGAAGGAGTATTTCCAGAAATTTTTAATGATTTCAGATCCTCAGTCTCATTTAGAAAGCGATTTTTAGCTGGATTAAAAGTCATTTAAGCTTACAGTACATTTACAAATAGCTTCTGAAAGAGATGCAGAAAATCAAGCCTGCATACTACATTCAACACTGGCTAGTTAAAAACAATTAAGGTACAGGTATTAAATATCAAATCTTGCCCTCTCAGGTCCCAAGCCTTCTGTCCCAGATTCACAGGTTTTCTTGCTCATTCTCTTTTACACCATTAAACTCCACGTTTTTTGACATATGTAATTTCAAAAGAAGCAAAATGCCCACTTCTGCTCACTTCCTTCTCTACAGCAAGCCACAATCTTGTCATCTAGGGTGACTTCTTGACGCCGAAAATCATGACTTAAAATCTCTGGAGGGGATTCTGTCTTCCTGACTATCAAGCAAATTATCAAACTTGTAAAATACTGTAAGAAGCAAAAGCCTGCCATCGCTTCAAGAGCTGAATGCTTTCCCCTTGCAGATCTTTATGCAGTAGTTTATGTTTTCTCCAGTGATCTGATATTGTTAATAACTTCCCTCAAGCCATGAACATATTTATAGATCTCCCAATCTTGGATTTTTTTCTAGGATCCAGGCCGCTAAAAATTAAGGTTCTAGGTGACACATTCTGTGTTTGATCTGACATTCCTAATTAACACTCAAGAGACTCACAACACACAGTCAAGGAGAGCGATGCTGTGGTGGCTACCAGAAGACATAGGAAACACCACCTGAAAAGTGCAAGCCCTGTACAGAAAAGCTTTTGCAAGAGATGGATCAGAACACTTCATTCTGGAAACTGCACCAGAGGCAGCTACACTTCTATGCCATTACCTTTCAGTCCTAACGCAATTAGGATATTTTAATTATTTGTCTTTGCTAGTAGTTAATTCTGCATCCATTCGGTTTCAATTGTCTACTCACTTGCTTTTCCTCAAGGCGTGTTCTACACTGTGACCTCGGAACTTCTTGTAGTAGTCGATGAAGGAGAAGGGCAGGGTGATGTTCAGGGGGTTGGTCCTGTCGGGAGCTGCCGCCCGCTTGCGGGACTCGAACGCGATCATCAGATCCACCCAGGCCGCAGGGCGCTTGATTTTAAACTGCTCGATGAAATCTTCCCCAAATATTTTACACAGGAGCTTTTCGAACTCGTAGTCCACCCCTAGAGAACCGTATGGACCCCCTGCAGCACAGACAAAACACAGCTTTAATGTCCTTATGAAATGCTGAACTGACCACATACACACAGGAATAACATTCTCAGGAGTGTCACAGGAGAAGGTCCACAAAAAGAGAATCTTTCCTAAATGTAACAATTGGTCTAATACACGACGTGATCGCCCCCCTGTTACTCCTGCATCATCACAGCCACTGTAACATTACCACTCTAAAGGAGTGATTCAGCCAACCAGCAGCTGGGTTATACTAATTTTGAGCACTGGTCTCATTTCAGGAAGAACTGTCAGTAAAATGCACTAAAGGCAGACATTTCCTTCACTGACACGCCAAAACATTACATAAATATATAATGCACAATCCAATTACATCGAGCAGGCAGCGGAAGTGACGTTACCTGTAGCTTTGTAGAGCTCCTTCAGATGTCCTTCAGGAAGCCTGATCTGATGGACAGTCATATCCACTGTGCCTCCTCCGCTGTCAACCACGATGTACCGATCACCTGGAACGCCAAGGGGAGAGGCCAGGGGCATTTACACCACTGTGAGCACACCAGCCCACTGCAGTGAGAGCTCCTGGGGCCACCAGGGCAGATACTGGCCTACAGATAGCCAGCAGCGGCCGTGCTGACCACTTGGTCTTTGCTAGTAATTGGAAAACAATGATTGATAACAAAGTCAGATGTCAAAAGCTATTGATGTAGCACAGCTGAAAAGTGGGACTGCTCATGCTGCTGGTGTACATCCCAGTGCGCTACCAAGTCTTACAAAGCCTGTTCTGAGGAAAATATTCTAGTTGCATGGTTTTCCACCATCTCATTAATAAATCTGACCCCGCTAGAGCACACAGAACTGCAATTCAGCACTTGTGACTAAGAGCAGCACGTGAAATTGTGCTTTTTTTCCTTCTCCCACTGCGAGAACAATGCAGTGTACAGCACCTTTGTGAGAAAACACAGTATTTGCGTCCAACACAAAACCAGTGAGAGTAAAGTTTGTTCAAGAAAGGACAGCACCTTCCTCCAGCTCGGACCAGATCTCTCCAATGACATTTTCCACCATGAAGGTCCGACTCTGCCGGTTCCGGCGCACGTGTTCCTTCCCTAGTGATGGACAGAGAAAAAAGTTACTGAGTATAAAAAAAGCATGAAGAAATAAAATCAAAAACTGCAGGAAACAAGTGCAAGCAGGCTGACAGCTCCGTATGTATCACTTCTTAACAAAACAAATGTACAAAAATTATTGCACTGGGACCAGGAACGTTAGAATGTCATCCCTGGAAAGAAGGAAAAATGGTTTACAGCCACCCTGATCTTCCTTGGTATTGTTATATATACTTGTCTTTTAACCTATACTAATTGCCTAATACAAATAATGCAAACTAATCATATGCAGCAATAATCTAACGAGAGAGCTGTGAACAGGTCTGACTTGCAGTTTTTTTAGCACCGTGGCTTGCCGAGCGTGTGCTGGCAGCAGGGTGGGGGGCTGGCAGCCAGCTGTGCTCACAGCAGCCTGCACCAGCAGGTGGCAGCCCCAGCCCACTCCCCGAGAGCCTCCCCACCACCGGGGGTGGGAGAGCATTCCCACATTTCCAAAAGCCACTGCTCATTTGGAGTGCTCGGGCTAATACGCCTCCCCGGCCTCTCAGGATGTCAGCCTACCTCAAAACCAGCAGCCAGGAGCACTGCTGCTCAGATCAGCAGCTTCTTAAGGACACAGAGATCACCAGGGCTGACCCTCACCATGTTGAAAATGCACACCAAATAAAAATTAACTGTAATCTTGCAAGATTGTTATAAGAATCCAATAACTTACAAGACTTTACTGCTACTCAGACATTTAAATGATGCAGAACAGTCTGTCAAGAGAAGGCAGAGTTGTGAGAACCTCTGCTATTTATGCTTCTAAATCAACCTCTAAAACTGAACGATCAAAAACACCTACATTCTTTGTGTTATCATCACTCACCTTCAAAGGCACTTCATAAAACACTACAACAGAGGCAGCCTGTCATGACTGGAATTTTTTTTCTGAAAATACCACCATGCAAATCACAGAATACACTTTGCTTCCTATTTCTGTAGTGCCTGTCATCAGAAAACAGAGCATCAGCTCACCCTCCCCAAAAAGACCCCAGGATGCAGAGAAGCTGCCCCAGCCCCGGCACACTGACTTGGCAGCACAGGGAGAGCTCAGATGCAGCATTCCAGGACAGAACAAGCACTATGTCCAAGCAAGGGCATGTCAAGCCCACAGGAATCAATGGCAATCCTTTCATTCCCTCCTGTGGGCTAGAAATGAACACAAGAGCCAGTCTTTAACTACAACTGAAGCAAGCTTATCCTTGCTCCTATGAACACTAAAATTTTTGTTTTGACTTCACAGCAATAATATGGTCCTTGGAGTGCTTCTCTCTGTTTATATTTAAAGGGTTTTTCTACTTAATCTGTTCTCAGCTTGTCTTGGGTGCTTGCCATGCCTTTATGAAATTTTAATTCCAACCCCAAATTAATTCACTCCAAACTTTGTTTTCATTAATTTTGACATGAAACCTTTCTCATCCCCAATAGCTTTTTACCATACAAAGTCAAGAATGAGAGTGGTACCCCCACCCAAGAAAAAGCCCATTAGCAGAAATCCATGATCTGCCAGATTC
Organism: Regulus satrapa; assembly: GCA_013396955.1. Lineage (NCBI taxonomy): Eukaryota > Metazoa > Chordata > Aves > Passeriformes > Regulidae > Regulus > Regulus satrapa. The sequence goes on along the minus strand of VWZN01021700.1, from coordinate 94,007 downwards.
TGCCCAGCTTCAAAACCTGAACCAGATAAACTCCTTTATTATTTTCCCAGAAGAAAATCCCTGTGTTGTCTGGAAGTGAGTTGATGTAAAATCACATGGAACAGGAATAGTTCAGGGCACGAATGAGGGGGACGGAAGCCAAGGGGCCCTGAAGGGACTGAATCCTGAAAACAGATTGTGTCCTGTACTCTGCGTGGGCCTCCAAACACTGAACACAGCTGACAAGTGCTGGCTAGGACAGCCATGCATTTGAGAGAATGATGCAGTCACTCTGCCTAACTCACACAAAAAAATGCTCTGCTAAGTGCAGGAATAGCTCTACTAGCTTAACCTCCCACTTGCCTCTACTGTTTTGACCTAGCAAATGTGATAGAATACAGACTCTTCTGAAAAACTCTTTCTAGGATAGACTGTCACACTACCATCAGTATCAGGGCAACTGTTACAATTCAGAGATATAGAGAACTATGCACATTATGCAGCAATCAAATCTTACTGCTGCAGGCCATTTTCCTTTTTTGTTTCCTCTATTTCCCTCCAGATTCAGAGGGCTGCCAAGCTCAGAAAACTCTGGTGATGAAGGATCTTCTGCCAAGTGACTTACAGTGGTCCAATCCCTGTCCCTCCTCTTCAAACAGTGACAGCAGCAACAGATCCCAGCTCAATAAATTGGAAGTACATTATCCAGTTGCTCTTAAACATGCAGATAAATTCATTGCTACATTCCAATGCCATGTGTTCCACTGAGTGTTGAAAGTCATTAGAGATATTTCATAAAGATGACATCAAAAAGCATCTGCCAGTACTTTGGAACACCTCAGACTAATCGTTTCATTGCAGAACCAGTTATTTAGCACTGCCTCAAAAATGGAGATAATCAAACACATAATTGGTTCAAACCAATCAAATTTTTAAAAATGATCCAACATGAAATATTAACTTAAAGCAGAAACATACTGTTGTGAAAATACTAAAGGACTCCCACAACATCCAAATAAAGGCAACACAAGGAAACTACCTGCATTCAAGTGTATATCTGTATATTAGGAAGAAATTGCTCCCAGTGAGGGTGGTGAGGCCCTGGCACAGGGTGCCCAGAGAAGCTGTGGCTACCCCATCCCTGGAAGTGTTCAAGGCCAAGTTGGAGAGGACTTAGAGGAACCTGGTCTAGTGGAAGGTGTCCCTGCCCATGGCAGAGGGTTGGAACTAGAGGATTTTTGAGCTTCTTTCCAACCCAAGTAAGTCTGTGATACCTGTTGGGTCAACATCTAAACAAGTCTAAATACAGTAAGCAGCAGAACAGTTCATAAAAGCAAACTGATGCCAGCCTGAAACATTTCAAGAGAACAAGGACAACAAGAAATGGTGAGAAACCAGCTCTCGGGGACAACGCAAACTTAGGCATGAGGATCTGAAGAGTGAACGAACAGAAGTACCCTGTGTAAATCCAGTTCCAATAGTGTCACTCGGGCTGTAGCCATTGACAGGTGCCCTATTACTCAGGTCTATCATCTGGTGCAGGCGCAGCTTTCGGCAGTAGATAGAGGCAGCCTCGGGTTCCAGGGCAATGATCAACTGCTCGGGGTTTTCGGGAGATGCCATTCCTGCCTGCGGGAGAGAAGGGGTCAGAGAAGGGGGTGGGGAATCCCGCAGCCCAGCAGACCTGCTCAGCACCAGGCTGTCCCCAGCACCAGGCTGTCCCCAGCACCTGGCTCACCCCTCAGAGCTCACCCCACCACGGAGCTGCTGCCAGGGGCTAAAGGTCTGCACCTGGGAATTGTCCTGCCCACGCTGTCTAGCACAAGTCCACAGGCTGGAACGGGGAGGTTTGCATGCACTTACCATGCTAAGTGTCTAACCGAGCACTTGTGTACATGACAGGTGGAGAAACGAAGAAAGTCGCTTTGAAACCTGTAATTATTGGCCTAAAACCTGAATTCCTAATTGACCTGTGAGTCTGCCAGCGCCCATGGGCCCCAGCCTCCTTTCAGCCTCCTTTTGCCTCTCCTTGCAAAACAGTATTTTAAATATGTCTTTCTTTATGTCCCAGATATTCAGAGTCCTTGCCAAAATGAGGTTTCTGCACTGTTTAACTGTATAGGAATATACCATCTACTTTGCCAGTAATGCATCTTCTGCCTTACAACCAACATTTTCTATTTCAAAATCCATTGCTTTAAAGTACATCTGCTTTTATAACATCTTCAAAATGCTCAGTATATTCAAGGAGACAAAATACAACAGGGCAGGTTCCCTAAAATGTAATGAGAACAAGCCTAAAAATAATACCACATTATAAAATCAGTGTTTGCCATTCTTTCTATTTTCTTACTGGATTTTCAGCCTTCAGACATAGATATTTTCAAAAAGCCACAAGTTCTTATGCAACTACGTCCCTCTCAGAACCAGGCTTAAAGAAAAATATTCAAAGAACAAAACTGTTAATTTCTTTTTCCTGGTACTTCTGCCTCCTGAACAATATTCTATTCAAACAGACATCTTTCAAACTCTTTCTGCCAATTTTTGGGCTACTTGCTATTACTTTTCAGTTAAGTGCCTGAGCACTAAAGCTTGCTAGCAAACAAATAAAACAAAATGAACATTTTTTCTGCTTCCACAGTCAGTCTTCAGCTCATACACGCACACACTGTGGTGTCTCCAGAGCATTCCCAAAAGAAGGCAGACTCACAGGGAAGGTCTGCAGACCTGGACTGGAATTTGGCTTGTTTCGTACAGCTACACTGTGGGCTGTGGGAATTGCTGCCTCATTGACACCTGCAGCCATAAACTCAAAGTAAAGTTGGTTTAAAAAGCAGTACCAGGATAAAACGCACGAAACTGTCCTTCATATTTACCGACTCATTTTAGCCTCTCCATCCCAACAAATAAGATAAACAGATTCTTAAAGAAAGCATCTTCCTCACTGTTGGCATCAGAAAAAAAAGGCAAAACAACAACGATTAAGTTGTGAAATAAGAAAGAGTGAAACTCTTAAATCATGGTTGCTCATTATTTTACAAGCACACCATGCCTGGGATTATGGTCACTTTACAGCCTTTATTGCTTTATTGCTGTTGGGCAAACCTTTCTGCTTCAGTTACATCCACTGGACTAAACAACATGATCTGAAATTAGCAGAACTGTGTGGGAAGGAAAATATTGTGCAAATACTACACAATTTCAAACCTTGCCAGCTCTGTGGCAACACATAGAAAAATGTTTCTTCAACATTGAAAGAAAATACTACATCAAAAAGAATGTTTGCTACCAAACTTTCAAACTTTGGAAAATACAGATTTACAGCAGCCAGAATAACCCTAAAATGTATAAAAGGAGGATCAATTCAGCACAGACTCTCCTGCCATCACAGCATTTCTATGTGAGCACGTTGGCAGATGCAGGCTTAGATAAAGCCCTGGAGCTGTACTGGGGATGAAGATGTGCCTTAGGATAAACCCAGTCCCTCCTGTGACCCATCTGGATGTAGAAGGCACAAGCAGGGCTGGTTTCATGCCAGCTCACTTCAACATCACTCATCTCCAGCTGAGCTTTTCCACACAGGAAGTCTTGGGTTGTTGCACTGGAAAGAGCAACATTCCAGATAGGAATCAATACTCAGGTCCCTGACAAAAAGATCTGTCTGATCTGCTTGAGAATTCAAAAAATGTATGGTGCCTGCACACAAACTGTCTTTGCCTCTGGAGAGTTTTGCTAAAAGCCTAATCTGGATCTTGCTGCAATTCCAAGGGCAGCACTTCCTGCTCTACCCACAAATAGCTCCCAATGACCCTGCTTCAGTTTTCACTTGTATTAAATCCATTATCAGGTTGTGTGAGAGCTCTGAATCTGAGCAGCAAGTGGGGTTTTTTCACTATCTAGCAATGTGTATGAACCCCAGAGCGCTCAGTCTGCTCCTTTTACTGGGCAACTCCTAGCCAGTCAAACCTCTGCATCAAAGACAGAATTGTATTTTAGGGAAAAAATAGTTTGTTGCTAAGGATATTAAAATCCAAAGGCTACAATGAAAAGCATTTGCAGAGGTGACAAGAACTGAGTTGCACGTACATGGAATGCACGGGTATTTCCTAACTGGAGGTGGTGGTGTGGGGAAGATCGCATTAATTGCCCAATCATCTCTTCTAGGGGGAATTTTAGTACAAACTCCCAAGGCTGGTTCTGCTAAAAGCAAACAGTAAACCATTAACAGAAACATTTCGCTTCCTCCCCTCCTCCAGCAGCAGCCTGTGCCATGAACTTTTCACACTGCAGTCAGGAGAGGAAGGCAGTGACCTGCAGCGGATGGACTGGGATCTGTATTCTCAGACCCTCCATGCCCAGCAGATGCTATTCTTGCTCCTTTTTCTCTCTAGCTATGATTTTAACATACCCAAAATATCTCCTGGGGAAAACATGCAACAGAAATGACAGTTTTTAACAGTCCAAAGCACAGCTGATCCTAACAGAACCTCATGAAGAAAATGCTGAGGTTTTTAGTTTAAAAGCTTTTCTTACCGAGTTTGAAGGGCCAGTTACAATGAAGAATGTGTTGTTCCACATCATAAAAAGACCATACAGAGAATCTTTTACAGTGAAAGGTACAAGGCATCCAACAACACATTCTTATATGTAGACACACACATATACATAAATGTACATACATACACACATACATATTAATAAATAAAAATATATGCATGTGTATATAACAATCAGTATTTCATACCTCATGTATATAGTACTTCTAATTAGACCATGAAAGAGAGCACGTTACATATATATCTATACATCTATACACAGCACAGAGAAAATGGGGGAAGGGCAGATGAAAAAGAAACATGAGCACATAAATTTACAATGAAGGTGATGGAGCAAAGAGGTTGTTTTAATTGAGGTTGTTTTAATACAAGCTCCAAGAGGAAGACTTAGGCAGTACATCTGTCCTGTCATTACGGCCAAGGGACAGATGGGAGAAAAATATTGAGCATGCAGAGAAAGAGGAGTGGAAACAGCAGGCAGTCAACATGAAGAGAAAGTGATGCATTTGTTAAAATTATTAATTGCAAGCGTTTGGGAATTTGCTGCATTTTACACTTTCTGCTTTCTGTCTGCCTCACTCTGTGTTCTTGCCCACTGCTGCCCAAGTATTAGTGTAAAGAAGACCAGGGATACACAAGTTAACAGGCCTGAGCAGGGCAGATCTAAACAGTGGCTCAAAATTCAACATTCTAGAGATCATTCTGGCAGTGGGACAGACACAGCAATTTGCTTTTGCTCAGGGCAGCTTGCAGCAGACTTTAGAACAGAGCAGTGTCCTGACTCCAGCCTGCTAAGATTTTCTTGCTGCCATAACACTCACTAGCAGTCATCACTTATGGAACATGAAAGAAGCAGACAGCAGTCTCCCCAAGAACACAAAATTGGAAAACTCATCATGGGATTTCAAAAATTCTTTGAGCACAAAAAAAATCTTTTTAATTTATTAGCAAGATATTGCTGCATTTATACACCTGGAAGAAGCAAAGAACACTATGAAAAGAACTGCTCTAAAATTCAGTTTTGCTCATATGCCTGAGGACTAGAATTTCATTCTTTGCCATGAGAACTCCCAGACCTCACTCGCTCCACTAGCACAAGTCCCTGTGCTGATGTCAGGGCACTGCTGCTGATTTGCCAAGATGCAGCATCAACAGCAAACTTCAAAGTGCTTCAAAGTCTCACATACTGGAGCATAACGGGGTTCACCATCCAGACGCAGGTGAATTCTCACCCTGGCCACCAGCTCTGTTTTTATAGCCAGACAGGGAGCCACAGCTGACCACAACACATTCCTGACTCCCTGAACAGCATCAGCTGCCAACTGTTAGACTAATTCACCAGTAGCATATACTGAGGTCGGGACAGCAGCTCACTACACCAGTCTGAGCACTTCAGAGAACTGCTTTCACTCACTCCTCATGGAGAATCACCATTACCACAGGTTAAAAGATGCTGATTTTAAAACCCAGCCTCACATGCCACAACACACAGGAAAAAAAATAAAATTAATGTATATTACATTAAAGACAGCAGTATAATACAATATTCCATGTAGTCAGTCATTTTAAGGTAGGCTTAGATTAAAATGTCCTGTCTCTGAATGCTGCTGTAATTAGAAGCATCAGCACTTAGCTGCAACTCTCCACAACCATATAGAACACCAGTATGTTCTTTATTTATTACACCACAGTGACCTTAAAAGAAGTATAATGTTAGGAACTACACTGTCATTGACAAGGTACCTGTTACCTATGCCTAGCATTACAAATTACTGAAAGCAAAAGGTAAAGTTCCTTTTTTTGTGTGTTTTTCAGAAAGATATATCAGTTATATTTTTAAAAGGGAAAAAAAAGCCTGACCACTGATTTGTAGCACAAGAAACATGCCTTACATGGAGTGAACCTGTTCTTTTGAGTTATAAAACTTATTAAAAGAACTGATAAGATAAATTCTACTTTTTTTCCTCTTTGATATATTTTGTAGTCATAAGGCCATATAAGTCATATGAGGTCATAAGAGTACTCAATAGTTCAGTACTGCTGCAGAGCTGTAGGCACTGCATTCACAATTAATAAAGCATTTCCAAATACAAAAATGTAGTAGAACAAATAAAATTAACAGATAAACATGTGAGAAGGAGCCACCCTCATTACAAAGCTGGAAAAACAATGCTCAGAGACTAAAAGGCTTTCCTTAAGGTTGCACAGGAAGCCACAAGAAGGTGGGGAAAATTCCCTCCACAACCCCAGAGCTCCAGTTCAGTGTCACAGCCAAGTGCTACTCTTCCCCAAACAGCCAGGTTCCATTTGTGCCTGAGGCATGGAGCACATGCAGAAGCTGCAGAACAGCTTCACCGCAGCTCCACCACAGCTTTGGGTCCCTGTTCTCCTCTCCCAGTTTGTCACCTCCAGCAGCTGCACCACTTTAATCACTTCTAAAGCAATGCTGCACACCAGACGAGTGCAACGATCCATTTTCCAGCTGGTAGGAAAAAACCTTTAAAGGAATTTTACCACCAAAGTCCCATTTGTAGGCACCAGAGATAAAATTTAAAAGTTGGATCTCATGAAACAGCTCTGTAAAGATGATGGGGCTCCACAGGACAACATCTTTCAGCCAAAACGAGAGAAGCTGAGAGTCAGCACCAACATTTTTCTATTTTCCAAGATACTTATTGAAATTAGCAACAATAGGAAAGGCATGATTACAAGTTAAGTACTGTGCAGACTGCATGAAGAAAGTATTGTGAGGCTGAATCAAGGCAAGACAAAACAGCGGCGGGAAATTAAGTGCCTTGTGAAACTTCCACTGTTTAAACTAATCAGTTCATTGTGTTAAGGGATTCATGATAACACCATCCACTTAGTGCCTTGGTAAGTGAGCTCTTCTAATCCTCCTCCTTTTTCACTAGCTAGCACTTTCTCCGGTACTATGGCATCAGACTGGGATGTCACAAATAAACGACTGAGATCTAATTACGGAGGCAGAGCATGCCAGGAAAGAAGATGAGCAACATGGGAAAAGGCTCCCAGCATTATCCCAAAGAGGCATTCAAGGGGAAGCAGGGTTGGCAGGGAGTGGGTACCACAAAGCTGCAGGAAAAGCAACAGTGCATGCACTACTGCTGGAACTTCAGCCTCGAAAAGCCTTTAAAAAAAGGGTTGAAACTCGCTACGCCATCACACATCCTGAAGCTTTGCCCTTAAGACTTCAGAGTGATGTAGAGTGCTGCAGTACAGGAAATATCGCGGGTGAATGGAATAGATTGAGGTCAGGCAGCCCAGTTAGCTCTGCCCACTTATCTCTTCAAAGATAGATTCTTAAAATTGCTCGACAGCCGCAAAATAAACAGGATTTTCAAAGATTCCTCTTGGTGACCACAGCAAAGAGGCTGGGTTTGCTAAAGGCAGGAGGAAGAGCTGCTGGGTGCTCCCCTCCTTTCAAAAACACATCCTCTGGATATAAGAGCCTAGATGAAAACTGAATATTGACTTCTTTTTTTTTTTAATCCAATCAATACAATGTTTGGATGGTGGTTGATCCTGCAAAGATCTGATATCTACAGTGTCTTAGAGGCACTTTTTGCTTTAGAGAAACAACAGGATTTTGCTTTCTCTTAACATTCACTACATATAACATGCATATACCTAACAGATATACATGAATGCACACATTTGCACACCATTATTGCTGGTAGAACTAAAATCAGGCTTGTGGCACTGGCTGTCCTTCATCCTAGTCTGATCAGGTGTCACCAATACTTTGCATTTCACAAGTGAGAACATTATGGATAATTACCACAGCTGCAGAATTCTTTCAGTGTCAGCTTCCCCATCTGTACAGATCAGGGACAGGACAAAGATAACTCATCTCTCTGTGAGAAAACTGCTTGAGAAAGCACAGAGGACATCTCAGGCTATGGTGAAATAGTAGTAACTTCATTGTGCAGACAAGGGGAATACAAGCTACAGAAGATGAAAAAGCCACTGATGGAGGGGCACGAACTGGAAGCTGAGATACCCCTTTAACAGTTTTCATTTATTCACTTTACATAAACATAAGTGATGAAATAATATGCGAGGAAAAAAGGATGAAATCCAAAGTAAAAAATCAGCCTTTAAACCTCCCTTAGGATTTTGGGGTTATCCTGAGAGGGCTCTTTTGGGGCCTCAGACATTTTCCCTTCTGCCATGAGGAAGTAGATACTGTCACTATGTATTTATACACTATTTTCCCTGCTTTTAAAATACCAGGGCGTAGACTTGTCAGCGCCTTCAGAATTCCCAGGGCTTGCCCATACCAGAAGCCTGTATAAAGGAACTTAACCCACAGAAAATTCACAACCTTCCCACAGTTTTCACCTGGGTCAAACCTACTGCTGCTCCCACTTCTAACAGAGAACTCCCAAGCTGTGAGCTCCTGTGAAGAGGTTCTGGGTGAAATCCTCTAACCTGCAGCCCATCAGGACAGATGGTAAGGTACCTCACACTGGCACCTGCTCAGCTGGTTTGGTGAATACCACCAGACAACACAGAAATCAATCCCAGTTAACAGTTACACTACTCCCCCTTTAACAGCTGCGCATGATCACGTATGCTGGAGGACCAAGAGGTTTTAGATTAGCATTTTACTTACAGCCAAAATTAGTTTCATGGTGGAAGAAACTCTTGTGGGCCCAGGAGCAGCTGAAAAGCTGCCCGCAGCTCTCTGAAGGGTAGGTCCAAAGAGAGCAGAAAAATTTTTCTGTCTTGCCAGGAGATACGAGGAGGGACAAAAGCTGCATATTGCAGCTTGTGGGGTCCAAATTGGGTACTAAAACCCCTGTTTTACTGATGATCACTGTTTTTACGTGATACAGCATGTGAACAGCTACTCAGAAAGGCATCTCTGTCCTTGGAGAGTTTTAAAACTTGGCTCAATAAAGCCACTGCTGACCCAGTATTGGCAATGAACTTGTTTCAACTGGAAGGCCAGGCTAGGTATCTCCACACTTTCACTTAATGCTTCCATGACTGAAATGATGCAGGTATTCCACACTGAGAAAGGCCAGAACTGCAGGAAGGAGTCCTTCCCAGAGGCTAAGCACTTTCCCTCTCCTTGTCTTTGAGACTCTTGTGTCAAATCCTTGAGAGTAGCAGTGAGAGGGAGCCCATCCTGTGTGACAGGGTGACAGCAGTGCCAGCCTCACTGCTGCAAGCCTGCACTTACTCAGGTCCTCACAGGTTTCTCTGTGGATTGTAATTAGAACTTTCGTTCAAGTCTCTTGGAAGCAAAAGGAAACATTTGTCACAATATTTTTTTCTTTTTTTTTAAAGCTAAAAATGTACAGAGCACAACAGCCTCAAGCAGCCCTGTAATCCTAAGCATCAGCCATGAGTCATGTTAAAAAGTGATGCAACATATGGAAAGCAATTGGTTCAGTGCATCAGGGATGCACAAGTTGAGTTTACAACACAATCAGCACCCAAAAAACAGTTATCTGCCTCAGACCAGCATCTTGTCAGAGAAGGAAATTCAGTTCCTTAATAATTAATTCAATAATTTTAAAATTAATTAATTCATTGGTTGTAGAGGAAAAAATGGTCTTTATGCTTAAAAACACGAGGATACAAATAGCAGACATGGACTTGAAACCCAACTTTTGCACTGAGCTCTGCCACAAGCTTCCTATATAACATTTTGTAAATCAGTATGAACAAATTCTGTGAAACAGCCCATTAATGAAAAAGCACGGACTTCTGAGTACCCAAATCCATGCTACTGTTTTCAGCGGAGCTGTTGCTGAAGTTTGTTGAAGTGAGGGGTGCTCAGGCCCTGAATCATCACCCTGGTGTGTGTGCATGCACATAACACCTGATCATACTACTTAGCATGTTACTTTGGGCCAAAGCACAATCCATTTGATATTTCACTTCTGTTTACTAACCTGTCAGTAAAGCTATTCCAGTGGTAAGAATCACACTGAACATTTCTACCTCTTGATGGCTGCCTGAAAAAAACTATTATTCTGAAAAGCAAGAAAACAAATAGGGCACCCGGAAGCATAATGAAGTGTGACTTTTATCTTCAGTGCACTTAAAATAATGAATGTGTGGAGCTGCACTGGCTGTAGCCAGAATTGCTGCATTTGTGTGGCCACTGATGAGATGAACCAGTTTGTTACAGACAGCTAGGCTGTCTGATTGAGATAAATGCCTCTGCTAAGCACAGTCAGACTGCCTCCACTTATTGTTCTGGTGTTACTAACCAGCTAAGGGTACAAACTGCTTTGCCTTAGCATTTCTATACTTCATATTTTATACATTACTTTTATTATATATTCTTTTATTTTCAACCTGAGCTTGGAGTTCTTTGGAACCACAGAGACCGCTGGACTCTATTAATAAAATTTATGCTTATCGGGTCTCTTGGATTTTCTATTACAGTTTCCCCTTTTGAATTTATAAAACCTTTTTCTTTTCTTTTAGGAAGAAAGGTGGAACATAAAGCAGGAAATATCTGAATTATGACCACTGGCTACCAATCATGAAGCAGCACTTTTGTTTACAATTCATGAAGAAGGTTCTGGAGTTTACCTGTACCTGTTTGAATTAGAAAAGCTTTTATTAACTGCTCATAAGAAAGATAATTTCTTGCTACACACAGGAGAGGTAGAAGATTTCTGGGTCATCATGAGAGAGAACTGGATTTCTTGTATTTTTGAGACACGAAAGAATACCAGTAACTGCAGCAGATCTTACTTAGGACATTAGATCCAGTCTGCTACATTTTGGTCTCAGAAGTAATCCCAGACTCAATTTTCCAAGAAGAATCTTGGATCATAAATTAGGTAAGGAATAACCCCAAGGGACTGAAATCCCCAACATTTTTCTTTGCACAAATTGCTTGTTTTGTTGTCCCTCTGCCCTCTCATTCCTCAAAAAAGTTTCTCAGTTTTTGGGACCAAAAAATAAATCCAAATTAGCATTACTAAAGCTGAGTCACATATTGCTGAATGCTAACAAGTAGAAGTCATGTTTTTTGACAAGCTGAAGATAAACGGGACCGCAGTGGCATTTGGTCCATATTTCTCCAGGGTGATGCTGCTGCAGCCCCCTTCCCCAAGGACTCCTGATCACATTTGGGCAGTAACTGAAAGCTTAGCTCCAAGTGGCATTACCAGGAATGTTTTGCTGCATTACATTATATCCCCCAAGGTGCAGGAAGACGTTACTTGCAAGTTTGATGAGTGGCATGCATTAGAAAAATGAAGCCATTAAATTCTCATAAGCTTTTCAATTTTTCATGTTGTAATACTCTAGAAATGCTTTTTGTACCCGGGGCATGCACTAGCTACAACAGCAAAGCCTGACTCTTCCTATTTAAGTCTCTCCCTAATGTCCCAGGCTTTCTCCTTCCCTTTATTTAGAAACATCCTCATTGTGGGTCCGTATGGCTCAGGCTGATTCTACTAAAAAGACACAAGTGACCCTGACTGAGAAGGACTTGCACTAAGAAAAACAGTTGCTTGCTATTTTCTATAAGTTGCATCTTTTTCTGTACCTTGGCCTTCCTGATTTTGCCTCAGTATTATTCACTACAGTTCCAATTTCAGCTCATATTTCTTTCCTCTGCAACTGAATATTGGCATCTAAGATGTCTTTTAGACCAATCTACTGACCTTTTCTATGAAATTATTACAATCAAACCCATTAGTTTTAGACCCTGTCCACACCAAGTTACATTTGTGGGTTTCTATCATTCCCTAATGATTGTAGTTTATAGCCTTTCAGACCATAATTTTCTTTTGGGGCTGGTAAATGCCATCTAGAACAGTCCTTCCACCAGGCAGAGTGAAGATTCTATTTTTTGGTTACTTCTGTTGCTTTCAGGCAATTTCTAAGAACCTGAGAAATGTGTTTCAAAACCTTGTGAGACAGGCACAGATTCCGTCTTACACAGAATGCTATGAAAACCTCTTGTTTTACTTGTTTAGCAAAAAACCAAAACCAGCAACAACAACACAACACAACACTCCAAATGCTCCAACTCGGGCCATAAAAATGGACAAAGAAATGTGCAGAACTGGATTAGCAGATGCCTCTAACTTCATGTGAATCTGGCTGAGGAACTCAAAAGTATGAGCAGAGATCAATTAGTACACATTTTCCACTCTTTGCCCCTCAATTAGTTATCATTTCCTAATTAAACAGAGCTGTAAGATGCAGAATCCTTCCCAAAATCACTTTAAACAATTTAAACCTCATGACTAAAAAGATCTTAATATCACAAAAGTGAAATCAGAGACTCAACAGACCCCCACAAACTACAAATAATCAGGATGGTTGATGTATTTATTGACACTCTTCTGCCTCATCTGCCTCACTAACAAGTACTATTGAAGAAAAATAACCAGCTTTCCAGTGCTGCTTACACCTTTTTATGCAGCTTATAGCAGAAGCCTGTCCCACTGTCCCTACACAAATAAATTTCAGTTGCAAGTGTTTTATTTACAGAAGAACAGGATTATGAGGGATTGAGAGTAGTTCAGTTTCACAAATTACACAGATTTCAATCTGGTTAAATTTCCCAAGCCATCTTTTTAAAAATCAAACATTTCATGTCACATTCTTACTAGCAAGGACCTTCTTCTGCTGTCACATTATTCTTTCACCAAGTTTGTTTATTTTTCTCCGGTTTCTCCAGAGTAAAGCAATATTGATCAATGTAATGTCATTGACCCCAGAACACAACGTGTTAAATAATTCTCATTGTGCACATTCCATGACAAAACTGATGTGAAAACAATAATAAATGTTCAGCAGAGGAGCTGGTTAAACAAAGCCTTTGGAATTTTAGGCTCACATGCTTTAATCCTATAACCTAGACTGCCTCTCTTTTTGTTTAGATGAGCTAACCATGCAAATGATTTTATTTGCTATTTGTAACTGAAAAATAAATCTACTTCAGAGCTCTAGAACTCATTTTCCAAACTCAAGAGTTCATATTAAAAAGGAAAGAACCCTCAGTATCTCAGACTAGACCAACTGACTGATGTTTGAAAGCCTTAATACCTAATTCTTAGTAGCATGTTCAAGGAATTCCAGCCTGCAGATTCTGCTCTGCACTTCCTGTGCCCAAAGAATGTGAAGCAGAGCAACTGGGGCAAAGAAACACGAAAAGTTGATGCTATGTATAATATATATTTTACTAGTGGGGATAAGAGCAAATATGACTATAAACCCTGAAAGTCGTTACTAAGGATGTAGTGAACACTGATGTAACACACACTAATCCCAGCAGATGTTTTTGGGGAAAGAAAACTTAAAGCTAAATGAGTCCTACAGAGTTGACACTCTGCTCTTGCCACAGAGCTCTCTCCAGTTCTGACCAGACCTCAACAAGTGTCCCAGAGCTTTAGAACCATCTCTGGACACATGGGAATGAAGCATGAGGGACAGGAAAAAGCACTGAACTGTGAACTGTTATTCAGGAATAAAGCAATTTTGAATCAGCAAAATAATCTGTAGACATGCAACTCTCTACAACTTGCCAGACTTAATCCCTCAGAAGGCCTCAGAGAGAATACACAAATACCTGCTTTAAAGAGGCAAAAATTCAGCTATAAAAATTGTTAAGGAGAAGATGAATACAGGTAGGTCAGGTAGAGTAACAGCAAGAAGCAGTAAGTAGTAGTTCTCCCATGTAGGGAGGTTAATCACAGTCAAGGTTTTGTAGGCATGGAAAAACCCCAGCATTTTAAAAAGGGTTTCAGAAGAGGAAAAGAAGTAAGCAGTACAGATGTTCATGCAGCTTATGTCTGAGATGACACAGATGGAGTCAAATTTGGGCTGACTCCCTGTCAAATGTGAGGCTACAAAACTCTCCAGTGAGAGAGACAAACCAGGCCAGACCACAGCTGCTGAAGCCAAGGAAATGATGTTGCAGTAACCAAGATGCAAAATCACTGACAGCTTGGATGAAAGCTCAGCAGTGTGCAAAGACAGGAAAAGCTGTCAAGCAGATAGAATTAGCGGGGTTTTGATAGGCTGGATGGAAAGAGAGAGGAGGAACTGTGAGCTGAAGGGAACAGGCAGATTACTCATTCAGTGAGAAAGCAGCACAGCAGCTGGAAGGGGACAGACAATGCAGGAGCCCTTGGGTTGATGAGGAGCTCCAGGTTAGCAATGTTTTGTTTAAGGCAAAGCAGAGATGAGGGGACATCAGAGGTGCACGGAGATCACAGGTTGGTCAAAAGCTGATGGATGATGAGCACAGAAGCAGATTTCCAACACTTTTTACTCTACTTTATTAGTTCTTTTAGCTTTGCCTAGACAACTACTTTACACTGTAAAGTACAGTGAGCTTCACACTGTGAGCCAGTGACTGAAGCTGTTTTAATACTTTGGTTCTCTTGGAGCTACCTCATCTGACACGGATTGCTCAGCAGATTTCCACAGCTCATTAATATTTTCTTCAAGTTAACTCTCTGCTCAGACTGGGGGTTGTACTTCAGTGTGTCTCCTGTCACAAGGTTTCTACGACTGCCTTTCCACGCTTTTCTCTAAATGATGTCCCTTATTTTCAAGATCCATCTTCCAGTAGCTAACAAGAAGATCTGCAACTTCTGATCCATCCATGAGGAACATTTGGATCCAGCAACAGGAATCTGAAAGACTGAATGGCAATTCAGAATTCCGTTCTCTGCGCTTGTTTCTTCATCCCCACTGCTTCGAAAAAAATCAGCCATGTGTCAAGTTAACATGAATTATTTCCCTAAACCCAAGCTTTCCTGCAGGGGATCACACACCCCGAGTTAAAAGCCTTGTCAGTCCTCGCTGCTTGTCAAGCTTGCCCACAGAAGTACACAATCACAGACACAACCACAGACACAGACACTAATTAACAACATTCCATTGTGCCACAAATGAGAAATGCCAAGAGATCTACCTGAGCCCTGCCCTGCTCCTTACACAGCTCCCACTTCACGAGCACACATGCACACAGACAGCAGGCAGACAACAATATACAGAGATAATGAATGGGTCTCTAGTGTTTCAGATTTACCTACAACCGTGTCCTTCCATCAGAACTTTAAGAGTGTTTTGCTTCTGGCACTAGCATTAGCAATCCCACAATACAGACTGTTAAGAAAAACGTTGCTCAACATTAGAGATAGTTAGAAACAGAGTTAGAAAAATCTGGGTGCTTCCCAGGAGCACTCTGCAAATTACTCATGAACTAGAAAATATTTTACCAAGTGTGCATTGCATAGCTGCTGCCAATGGGTTATGCAAGTCTCTGACCAAACATTTTAAAAAAATGAAAGAAATCAAATTAAAAATGAATATCCTGATGAAAAGAAGAATGTGTACATTTCATGGATTAAAGACACAAACTGAATTTGAGATAAAGGACATGCATATGGAAAGTGCACATATCTGAGGGGCGTCTGGGGGGAAAGGGTTAAATGCAGATAAACCTCTTGCTGGCAAAAATAACATTTGAATTTAATTTTATATCCAGACTATCCGGTTCACAGTCCTTTCATTCCTACTGTGGGAAAACGGGAACTAGAAAAAAAGTCCCATCAAGGAGGCCTACTTTATTCCCTCTTTTTTTTTCTTTTTTTTCTTTTTTTAATTTTATAAACTTTAAAAGTCTGTGATGACCTAAAGAAAGTAACAAAACTCTGTTCAGTATTTTAAACTCTGCTTTCCCTAGGGTCTCAAAACTGCATCTGTTCCATGTGCACTGAATTCAGCAGGAATATATTTTCTAAGATGACTAAAATATCAGAGTCTGCAGTGAGGGACACCAATATATAAAAGTAAGTAGTAAGAAAAAGGCATTTAAGAGGTGAATACATATAACCTACAGCTACTGCTTGGTAGAGTTAACTCCTCTTTCAAGGTTTCTAGACTGTGTTTATACTAAATTGCCCCAAATGCATTTTATCATTTAGCTTAGAAACTAGGGCTTTGAAGGGGCATTTCTACATTCAGCCTGTAGTATTACCTTGTAGGCAGCTTGTCTCATAAACTGCTTTGCAGGCTGCTTCCAAATAGCAGGCACTGTAATGACCCATCTTACTTCAGTGTTTTCAAAGTCTGAGCCTCCTTGGTCACTGAGCTCCTAAAAAAAAAAGGGAAAATAGAGGTGAATGTAAAATGATGGGTGTCTACAGGAAAACATTCTTTTCTGCTGGCTTTGATAACAGTAACCCTCCTTTACAATTTTTTTTTCTGTTGCATCCATGCTACAAATCAGAATCACTTCCAACCTGCCAAGAATGCTTTACTGGGCCAAAAGGTGGGATATTAAGGTTGAAGCTTTCTCAAGGAGGCCTACAGAAAATTTTACTGCTCAAAATAAAGTAGAAAAGCTGGCTTTTGCAAAAGCAGCAATTTACAGAGTATCACAGCACATTTATATGTACATTCTTAGCTACAGTGTGGGATTTGTTGTTAATTTGAAGAACTCACACATCTTGCTTAATACACAGAAAAATACTTGGAGTATTAATGATGAACAGTTATGTTTTACAATCCAGATTTTTCAATGACTTCTTTATACACCACTTACCTTTAAATCAAACTTTTATAATGCAGTTAACAAGGGGAAGTCACAGTTAACCCCTTTAAAAATGACTGATTGGTCCTTCAAAATTTTGCTTTAAGCAAACATTCAAGACTAGTTTAGTACTTTTATTGTCCTTTTTTTTCTCCTCTCAAAAAAGAGGAAAGTCTGTACTGCATTTTCAAATTAGGTGATATACTGACATATTTTGGGCAAGATTCCAAGTAAAAAGTCATTACCATATGTCCTATCTAAATCCCTGTCCAAACAGAGAAAGGTTCAGAAAGGTGGACAACAGGCCTTCAGAATGTAAAAAAATGTTTCTGCATGTGCTGAGCCAAGGTGTTGTGTTTGTTTAGCTATGCTGCAGTTCAAAAATCCATGCTGGAAAAGTAGCACCTTTATACTGCACAGGGCACCACAGACAGACACAGTACAGTCCAAAGTAACAGCTCACTTACATGGCTTGTCTAATTAGTTCCAGGATTCCCGCACAAATGCCAGGTATTTAGTTATTAACATCAGGAAAAGGATGTAGCCCTGAGCAGGCAGCGCAGCAAATATATGGAATTTTATCCAACGCTCCTATTTGCTAAGAATATCCCCAGTCTACACACAGGTCCAAGTCTGTGACTGCACAGCCAACCCCAAAAAGCAGAGTCAAAAATGTCTCTGACAAGGTAAAGTATTGGAGCTGTAGTAGCAGGACTGTTTCTCTGCAGCCATAAGAAATAGACCAGGATCTCAGAGAAAATAAATTGGACCCATTCAAAAAAGTAGGTTAGCTTTTAACCACAGGGATATTTTAAACACTTGCTTGCATCAATACTCTGATTTGACTCAGGAATTTCTCTGCTCACATTGACATTATAGTGGCACGTTGGAAGCCAATGTTTACTTAATCACAATTGACTGTTTACACGAGATTTAAAATCTCAAAACCTGTTTACTGGGGACATGTATTCCACTGGAGAATAAGAAAAACAATCCTGTGATCCAGGAGCACTGCAAGAAATAAGCACTGCAACATTTCATATCAGAAATGGAAAATAATAAGCTTTCAAATTTTCTTGTCAAATCTACCTTTTGTTTCCAATCAGAATACAATAGAAAACACCTAAACCAGTAAAAAGCTATTCAGAACTCTGCATCATAGTGATGCTATTAGTAAATCAAGCTTGACCTGTGCAAGGGAAAATTACTTCAGGCTATTGTGAGCTGCCCAGAGTTTCTACACCTACCTTGCTTTGTTTACATCAACTACAACTTAGGTCAAAGCTTGGCAAGGCCAAAAATATTAAGCTCATATTTATAGTTATAAACACAGAAAATCTTGATGAGATTACCCTACCTTTAATGCCTGTTCCTTAAAGAATTGCAGAGCATAAGCAAATATTTCAAGTGCTTTGACTTTTTTGCCATTTGCAGCTGTCAGGTCTGTCTCCATGGTAAGATTCTACATGAAAGAAAATAACTGGAAGTTATTAAAAGAAAAAGGCAAACATCAAATTAATTCCCACTGCTTGAGGACAGTGAACTCTTCATTATTCACCTGATTAGGAAAAAGTGACAAAACTATTCAGAAGAGGATTTTACTCATCACTTGAATTTCCTGGAGCATTACACCCTGCTGCTTATTTTAGACTTTGTTTTTAAACACTTACCATGCCTACAGATAACTGCAGGCAAAGAAAGAAATATGGACTAAATATTTAACAATTGCAATAGATGAATGCATCTGCAAATAACTGCAATGAAGTTGCACATGCAAGATATTTAATCCAAGTTAAGAGTTAAAAGTATGTATTTTTGGTTTCCAACCTACAGATGAAACCAGAAATCACCTCAAAACAGAAAGTACTGGCTGATGCCCAAAGCTCTAGAATGGATTAGTGACAAAAACAAAATCAGTATGAATAATGTCAAATTAACAGCCCAACTGGCACTTGCAGTTCTGGCAACTAATTCTGGGTGAATTTGCTCGGCCGCTCTAGAGCTCAGTCTGGCTCTTACATCCCATTTCTGCTGACCAGATTTACTGAACAAACCAACCTCCTGCAGACTCCCCTGACACGACACGAAGATCCAAGAAAAGCAGATACTGAGCTTTTAAGATCTACAAGGAAGGCTGGTAAGATGCAGTTGCCAAATGCAGTGAGAAACAATATGAATCATGTTAACTGATGAGAGTTTAATTTACTCAATTTACTCTCTAAACGTAGAGATGCTTCACTCTAGTTGACAAAAATTTAGCAGTCTTCAGAGGAAAACAACTTGAGTGGCAAACACAGTTTGGCTATTACTTACACCAGTGGTATGCAGCTTCATCTTAAACTTTTCAAAATACAACCAGTGCTTTGATTCAGTGGGATCCAAGTCATGGTAGAAGTCTCTTGCTGCATAGCCAAAGCTGTGGAACTTTCTCTCTGGTGTTAGGAGAATAGTGGTTGGGGTCTTCTGATTGGAAACACCCGGATCTCCACCTTCCCATCGTCTGGCCAAAAAGTGAAACAGCTCCAGTAAGTGATGCTCAAGGTTAGTGCAGCAGGAAAAAACAAGTGTATCATGAGAAAAAGCCATGTGGCAAATTGCACAGATTGCTTTTCCCTCCAGAGATAGTAATAAGGTATTAAAATCAAGTGGTTTTATTCCCACCTAAGAAAAAAAAGGAGTGCAATTTTCATTTCAGGTAATTCAACACATTTTTGTGGTTAGTGTATAATTCTTAAGGACATATCACACTCAGACAAGAATACAGGTTCCCTGAAGTAAGCCATACACGACTAATGAAATAGTTTTGTTATTTAAAATTTCTACCTAAGCCAACAAATGTAATAAATATTGTAGAGAAAAAAAAAAATCAGTAATTATCCAAGAACACGACTAATAAAAACCCAAATATGGCCTTTCCAATTGTGATTCAGACTTAATGAATGGTTACTTGCAAGGGATATTTTTCCCATTTTTAATTAAACACCTGCTTGAGTCATCTAACCTCACCACAGAAAGGTTGATTAAATCCCCATTTCTGTCCCAGAATATCCTCTGAAACAAGACAAGCCAGTTCAACCAACATCTGATCATGTGCTTCATTTCCTAGACACTTGAAACTCTGAAGGCATCCATGCCTGCAGATGCTGAGCTCTCTGCACTGCACTTTCTACTCATGTGAAGTTGATGGATTTTGTCTTTCCAATGCCCAAAATGCTGTACAAGTTTTTAAACTGTTGTCAAAAATGAAGTAGACTTCCCCAACCCCCAAAGATCTTAAAGGCACCAAAATATTTCTGTCACTACTGGTGAATAAACCTATCCTATCTCATCAAGATTGTGAAGGTATCTTTGGGAGATACTCATGAAAGTATTAAGGTGAAAGTAACCCAAAGCTGCTTTCACAGAACGGATAAGGAAATAAATAAGGAAATAAATAAGAACACTGAATATGGGAACACCCAGCAGCAGGAACTGAAGGGGGGCATGGCAGGACACAAAGGTAAAACACCAGAAAGTTGTAGAAACAGCTGTGAGCATTCCTGTCTCGTTCATTTCTCCATCACAAAAAGAAAGAGAGAATGAGACAAACTCACATTACTGTTCCTCCCCCCATACAAGTACTTTCTGTATGAGAAACAAACATTTACCAGAAAACATTTTCTGAAAAAGGCATCAGTGGAAAATCTGTTTATGCTCTCAGACATAATCATAACACAGCTCAAACAGGAGCCAAGTTAAGATCACACAGGCAACTGCATTCATTATTAAGCTACACGTCGATTGCTTTTTCTAAAGATAGCAAAACGCACTTCCAGAACATACTCCTGCCAAAGCCCTCGTTCTGAAGCATAAAGTCTGCCTTGCTCTGTGGTAGCTGTTTATGTGACATAGGAAGTGTATGTAGAAAAAATAATTTCCATTTCACTCCCAGAAACAGTTGAATCCATTGCAAATTAACTGACCTCCAGACCAAGGCAGAAAACTGACACGGAGAACTGCAATCTAAGAGCTTGGTCTTCACTTGGCAAAGTAACAAGGAATGGGATCTTCTGCAGTGCTGGGACCCCTTCAGACCATTCAACTGGAGCCAACAGAGCAAAATCTCTTTTTTGCAGAAGTAGCAGAGAATAACATGTCTGAACTTCTTTCAGTGCAGAGAACAATTCCACTGCCCTGAAAGCAGAAACAGCATGATGAGGGATGGAATGATTTCTACAATCATCCACTTGAAAAAACTTTTCTAATTCTGCCTAGTTCCACTGCTCAGCCCCTGAGCTATCATCAGCTGGCAAGGGCTCTGCTCCAGGTCATTTCTTCTAACCTGCTGCTAGAAATGCACTTGGTCAACTCCAAAATCTTTGAGTAGGTGTTACAGCAAGCATATGGTTCCAATGTGAAGAAGCTGGGATCTCACAGCTCATGAACAGAAAACACTGCTATTCCACCAGATTGTTAAATCCCACACACCCGCTGCAAGCAGAGAGGAGACAGACTGCTATCGTTTTTGCTTGGAATCATTAATGATTCATTCTGAGTCACTGGTGGGAAATGCCATAAATAGGCTGTGGCTAATAACAATGCTTCTTTGTTTTTCATTATGGCCAGGCACATTTTCTCTTTCCGGAATAAGCAGGCTAAAGGTGCAGTTTAAATGAAGACAAATTTATGTTCATTGCTGCGGGATGAAATTTTCAAAGCCACCTGGAGAATTGGATGTTTGCTTCCTGATGAGTTTCTGATGGAAACTGGACACGGTAATTGCTCAGCATGTTCTAAAGGCCTCAGCTTGTATTACTGCTCGGTCACAGAAAGGAGAGCAAGGAAAGAGAAGGGGAAGCATGACTCTGCCATTTGCAATCGGAGATTTGAAAATATTCCCGTGTGATGTTTTTCTAGAGAGAAGCAGATGCAAAAACACAGGAATGGTAACTCCTGGCTGCAACACTTGCCAGGTGGAGCCCTGGCCTCACTCCAGTTAGGGGAGGATTTTAGGCGTTTTATAGAAATTATTTATTCCGCTCGCAATTTTCTTTCATGGTACCAATACAGGCAAAATAATGGTAATAATGCTCTTAGGAAAAATAAAAAGGAAATGCCTATCAAAAACATAAACCTATTCAAGCCAGAATTTCTCCAAATGCATGAGAGATATTTTTGCATGCAGAATCACAGATAAAAATACATTCAAACAGAACCAAGGTAGATTTCTTTCAAATGCAGAACATATTAGCTCATAGGCTGATATAAAGTGGAGTATCTCAGCAGAAATATAAACAACATAGACCTGTTTATAGCCACAGAGCATCTAACTGTATACTAGAAGTGAAAATAGAGACAAAAATCAGTGAGGAAAGAAGCACGAGGTTATACGAAGGTTAGAGAGGTGCCCTTGCACTTCAGTCTGGTTACCACAGACCGAAGAGTGACTTGTGCAGAGTGATGAGAATTTGATCCAGAGCTGCAGCACCACAGACAAGGAAATGAAACACTGGAGTCATCGAAATGCTGCTGAATGCCACCAGCAGCGTGTATGCAGAAAAAAGGCAAGCGTGTGTCTTCCAATGACTGCAGCCAAACAGGGAAGAGAGGGAAAGGGGAAAACCCTGAAAGTTGAAGTTGCACTGAAAAGGGACCATGTTCTCCCTCCTTCCAAAGACAGACTGCAATCTGCTTCATAGCCACATGCATTTTTTCATTTATTCTTCTCCATTTGTGAAACACTCCCATTCAGTTGGATGCTATCTAGCCAGTAGCCAAAACATCTGTAACTTCATGTAAGTGCATGTAACTGAAGAGGAGTTTTTCAGAACTGTGTAATATCTCATGTATTCCCTCCAAATAAGATGCTCTTAACTCCTTCTACAGCAGTAAGTTCTCCACGTGGCTCTGACACTGCCCTGCTCGCTGAAGTGCTGCGCTCATGGCCAGGCTGTTCTGCAGTCCCAGGTTATGCTGCAAACGGCACTCACTGTAACACATTCACTCTGCAAAAGGAATCTGAACCACAGCTACCTCTAACAGAAGCTGGGGGCAACTAGCAACAGTTGTCAGTACCACCTAAAACTGATAAAACAGTAACCAATGTTATGCAATCGAAGTGAAGTCATTGGCTGAACATTTACAAACCCACACCCAACTCCAAACATGCCGAGATGAGTGAGGCCACTCATACATTTAAAGACAAATATATGCTGAAAGAACTTTGTTCAGTCTATGCTTATAAACTTTTTTTTTTTTTTTTTTTAGCATTGGGCATCACAGGAAATAAAAACATGGTCAAAATCATGACTGTCTGCCTCTTAATTACTCAACAAGAATCATGGCACTGCTGGCACTACACTGAAACCTGGTGCTGAAGCCCCGTGTGTTCACTCTCTTCCAAAGTAGGACCGTCTAAATAAACTCATCTTACCCTTTTAGAGAAAAGCAGCTTTGTTAAAAGGCAGTCAGAAATCTAAGTATCTGGAAAGGATCAACACGAAGGAGGGAAGGTGGAAAAAATGTTAGGAAGTAGAGAGGACCATGCATCACTGGTATGCTTTATTTTAATGTAAACATTCTTGAGTGCCGCCGGGAAGTTACAGTTGCTCTGCTGAAATATCTGTAAGTTATCCTACATGTAAGCCTCATTATATACAGAGTTTGAGCCCCTTAATACCTTCTGAACTACTGAAGACTTACCTTCATAAATATACCGTTCTTTCAATTGAATTTCAGGATTTCATGAGTATTAATATATAAATATATATATACATATATATATATATAAATATTACATGTATTATTTAATAAGTCCATCTCAATTATATCTTTCCAAAATCCTTCCCAGATAGAAATATCTATTAAAAATTAAAATAATTATTGGTATTAAAATATTTTCCACTGTTTGAAATACCTGTAGGAAATAGGAATAGATCCCACTCGAAACAAAAATAAAGTTCCTCCCCTCTCTGGTGGGAAGCACATGAAGTGATTTATTTCATTTCTTTCAACATCAGTATCTCATATCATAGCTCTGGAATCACAGTAATAATGCCATTATAGCACAAGGAAGAAAATGTCTTGTTTTGAACTACAAGTAGCAAAATATCAACTGAGATTTGGAATACACTCTCAGCACCTGGATTTCAATGTCCCAGTGACTGGGACAGGGAGGCGGGTAAGGAGAAGGAATTTTTCCAGGGAAGGAGAAGCTAATCTGTAATGTGAATCCAGTAGCAAAACCAGGTCCCAAGATAAAACAGGAGCCCAAGGACTTCCCCTGAGACAGCAACACGGCGTGTCCTTTGACTTCAGCCTTGGGCACCTTCCTGTGCTGCTCAGAGAGCAAGAGAGGGCTGAAATGCAGAAAAGACCTGGAAAACATTACCTGCCCATCCTGCAAATGGCAGATACCTTTGCAACTGCATGGCAGAATACAATTTCTAAATTTACTTTCCTTTAGACAGTACTTTAAATCCCTCGGCTGCATTAATTTGCAGCCATACACAAACCAACTATGCAGGCTGACTGCACAATCAATGGTGTCTGCTGAGATTTAGGGAGCTGCATTCAGCTACCACCTTTGCTTAGAAAAAAATGCAGTATATCACACTGGACTGCAGCAAATTAGGCTTTTTGACCTTTTGTTCTCAGCATTACAGCACTTACTTCTGTAAAGAAGAACATCTATGGCTGAGCTTTTCATATATACTTTATGTCTAAAATTATCTATATCTTGCTCTTGTTACAATATAATAATTTTAAATACACTTTAATAATAATTATATATATTTTATGTTATAAATTTTTTTTTAAATACTACAAAATATTACAACAATGGTTTGCAGGGCAAACCTTTCAAGTAGCTGGCATAACAGATTTTGCATTTGTGATTGCATAGGCTCATACTGAGCTGGTTTAATCAAGAAATCTTAAAAAATTTAAAAGCCCCCCCTACATCACAGCATCTAAAGCCTGTCCTTTACATACACATAACACAGCCAGACTTAACATCAAACCTTCATTTTCACATTCATGCCTTTTGATAGCTTATTTCCCAATATCAGTGGATCATTATCATAGATTTGATTCAGATTTAATGCCACAAAATTAAATTAGGCAAATGAACTCCCAGTGAAAGTAACTAGGTGCTGAACACCCTGCTATACACAGTGTGATTCCAGGGGATGGGCAGCTCCTGGATGCCATGACCCTTAGAAAATCAGTCTCTGAGATAAGGGCATCCTGACTTAATAATTAACTCTGCTCCCTGAACAATTGTGAACAGTCAGACACCTCCTTTTACTCTGTCAGCTTGTAAACCCAGCAAAATAAGAGAGGGGACGTGCTCCCAGACCACTAAAGCAGATCAGAATACAATAAGATGTGACAAAAAGTCATAACCAAGAGAAATCTGCCCACTGTGGTAATGCCAGACAAATGCAGACACTTCAGGCTCCTGTAGAAAATATCTATGGCTACTGCAGGCAGCCCCATGTTATCACAGTCACGAACTAAATGCTGCATTGCAGCCCTTACCTCATTACATGAATACATTCTGGCTCCTTGGTGAAGCTGTAGGCGTAGCCACTGGATGTTGTGCCAAAATCAATAGCCACAACAACAAGAAATAACTGTTCTACAGCATCGTCTGCATCAGAGTCCTTCTGTTAAACAGCAGAAGCAAAAGAGACACCGAGTCACTGATCAGAATCATTGTAACCTGTCAGGAGTTTTTGCTCTGCAAGACCTGAATATCTCTTCAGTGGAAATGAGGACTTCCCTAAATTTGCCTTTGTGACAAAAGCTGATACCAGAAAGATACACATTCCAATGGCACTGGAAATTCACTGTGTGACTCAACATATATGCTAGAGCCTTTTATGCATACTTTTCTAATCAAAGCTTTTTTCATACTCATTTCTGGAACACTTCTAATCCTGTATTATTAAAACTTATGGGTTGGAGCTGGCTTTTGTTCAATTTTTTTCTCCAACTGATCAACTGAAGAATATGTCTGTCAATGTGATATATTTGGGATTTACTTGGTGGTTTTAGGAGTTAACTATATCGTAAACATGAACATGAAATGGCTATTACCATTCAAAAATAATTGAGACAAACCCACCCAAAATACAACAATAAGCTTTATATCCCAGGATATAAAGAAGAATTTATCTAACACCCATTTAGCCAGCACTGCATTCCTCCTGCCGGTGCTAGAATGTGGGAAGCTGGTCAGCAGCTTATGATGAATTTGAACCTTTCTCCCTGCCTTCTACCTGTAATCTGGCAATCCCCAAAAAGCACAGTCAAGGGCAGTATGCTCCAGACCTTTCACCAGCCTTGTTGCCCTAAATCCACCAGGGCTGCTCAGCCTGTACTCCCAGAAACACTTTGGGAAACATAACTGATGTTATCTTTCACATGGTCTCATTCTATGAGCCCCCATATTCCTCACAGATCTGTTAACTCCACGTCTCCCACTTCCTGCACATTTCTATTGGACCCTCACGTTTTTCAAGATCACTCCATATACCTGCCACTTGAAATGAAGAAACAAGAGCAATAATTTTTAGTTTCCGATCATAAAAGATTTGTTTGGAGTCTCCCAATGAAGTTTTTCAACTAGGAAAATGTCTTCCTCAAAGAGTTTAAGGAGCAAATCTAACTGAAATATTATGTAATTCAGCAGTATGACAGAAGTAAAAGAGGAATGTCAAGAGTATATAGAAAAAGAAGGGAATAAGAACCAAAAACTATGGGAGAGCACAGTGGAAATCCTGAAGATGGGTTTTTGCACAATCCTGAACTTGAATCAGAAAGCTAAGGCAGAAAGAAGGCTGACAAGGATAAAAATGTGTTCCGAACACAATCCCTTGCAATAAAATGAAACACAGCTATTCACATACTGTGTTACAAATCATGCAGGTGATCTTGAAAATGGGTGGGAGTTAGCTTTAAAAGAAGTTTATTAACAAAACAAACATGATTACAAGAGATTAAAACACACTACCCATGGGACATGCTCTTGGTTCCAGAAGCCCACAGAAGTGGCTGTTTCCTCAAGGAATAAAACTAGTTCTATTCTGAGCTTCTACCTCTCTCTCTCTCAGAGCAGGTTCATTTATTTTAGAATTTGGGTTTTGCTGTTGAGTACCCTATATACCCTTCTTTTTTTCTGAAAGGAAAAAGATTTTTCAGGGGCTGCCTAAACAGATCAGTGATAAAGACAGAGACAGACCTTGGGAACCCTGAGGATCAAGAAGCCCCTGTCTTTGATATAAAAATATGCAGGAGCAAGTCTATGAGCTTAGCAAATGAAAAGCAGTAAAACCAGGAGCCCAGTGAAAGGAATCAGAGCTTTGTGAACAACTCCAGTGTGATCAAAATCTCAATACTATGGATAGCACAAAGGGGATCAGTATGGAGGAAACTCTAAACGAAATTATGTCCCACTAAACAGGCAGCAGAAGGTAATGTAAGCACACAGTGTATGTTAAGAGTGCATTTCTTACCACAATGTGTGATGGAGACAGTGGAGTTATTCCAGGGTCTCCCAAACTCTTGGCTGGTGATGAGTAAGCAGATGTGGAAACTGCATCTAAAAGGAAACAAACACCCATCAGTGTCAGCAAGCAGAATGAATAGATTCAACAGTTACTTTGCATACTGCTAAACTGTTTTCCAGTTGTAAAGAAAATGCTAAAACACAAAGCAAATTCCACAGCTGCCATCTAAAACACATGTTTTGCCTTTAGAACATGCTGAGACACAACTGCTGTTCGGGTTTTAAAATGCTGGTCCGACCTTTGTGACTATTACCGTTCTTTTATTACATTGTTATGCACAATCTTAAAAGTCTTCCTAAATATATTCAAAAATCATAGCTGGTACAAGCAGCTTGAGCACCACACGCTGCCTAGGATTTAAATGTATGAATGCAAGAACTAAACAAAGCTAAAAGATAGACTCATTTAAAATAAAAAGAGGAGTTGAGAGCAATTGGAGAAAGCAGGAAGAGGAAGTTGCAATTCGTCCATCCTGAGCCTTTATTCTGAAACTTTCCCAACACTGTCTCTGTTTTTATCCTTCACTACACTCTGCACTGGAACATCTTGCAGCTGTTAATACTACTGCAGGACAGAATCCAGCTGGGAAAAAGGAAAGCATTATTAACAAGTCATCAAAGAAATATTTCTACCCAGCATACAATCCTGAAACTTCATTTAAAGGCGCAGACCAAATGAGTGACAGATACTGTAATTTCATTCTTTTATTTATATCGCTGATGATAGAAAAGGAAATGGCTTAAAACAATTAAGCACGGATGGCTTAGATGGATTTATATATAATCTATACTCTTGTGAAGAGTGCAATGGTTGATCAAAACAGAATGTAGAAAAGGTACCACACGCCCTGTCCATGCTCATGCCCCTTTGCTCCAAAATTTAAGCCCCAAGTGCTTATTGAATTCTCTTCCACAGAACACAAGCTATAATTAGCTGTAAAGCAGAATGATGTAATAGGCCTCTGAACATTAATAACAATAATAATTAAATAATACATAATACATTTCAGTGTATTTTTATCACCTCCATGGATGCATCACACATTTATTCATAGCATGTAATTCCTAGACATGACTGACAATTGAGAGCATCACTCCATGATGACACTGGAGCTGCTCTCCAAGACCTTCAAACTACATTAGCATTCAAACTGAATGCTAATCAAATATGTGTTGTTTCCCAAGGAAGATCCAAAAACTCTGCAGCAGGCAAGTATGAGATAATTTGCCTGCAGGAAAAAAAAAAATCTTCCTCCAAATCTTAATACTGCTCTTGTAACTTCATTTACTTCTTGAAGTTATAACATGTGTGTTCAGCCTGATTTTCAGAAGCATTTGCAGAAGCGCAGTATTTGCATTTTCTACACAAGTTCTCCAAGAATATATTAAGTTATTCCTCTTGCAGTGAAGCACAAAAAGTCACAGGTCAAATGTGACAAGCACAGAATCTGCTGGGTTCATTAAGATATCTTTGGAACAGATGCTGTTATCAGCCTCCTTTGTGCAATTTTTTGCCTCTTAATTTTTGCACCAGCAACATGTTATTTATTTTAGAATTGAAGAACAGTATTTCAACACAGAAAAAAAAATTTACTAACAAAATATCTTCCTTGCATTCTGTAGCCATTCCTGGCTGGACCCAAACCAGTACTTCCTGAGCAGACCAGAACATTGCAACACTGACTCAACACCTCTGGAAACCAGCACTTTACCCACACTTAGAATGCTGATTTGAAGCACAAAACAGAGACATCAAACCATGTGTTCCCAGTGCTTCCCTCTGCCACTAATCCTTCTGGTTACCTGTTTCGGCACTCATGTTTCAGAGATGTGCTGGAGCAGCTCCAGAGGAGGCCACAAAGATGATCAGAGGGCTGGAGCAGCTCTGCTGTGCAGGCAGGCTGGGAGAGAAGGCTCAGGGAGACCTCAGAGCACCTTCCAGTACCTAAAGGGGACCTAAAAAAAGAGTCAGAGAGGGACATTTTACAGGGGCATGCAATCACAGGACAAAGGGTAAGGGCTCTAAAATGCAAAAGGGTAGATTTCCATTAGACATCAGGATGAAATTCTTGACAGTGACAGTGGAGATGCCCCGGCACAGGCTGTCCAGAGCAGCTGTGGCTGCCCCATCCCTGCAAGTGCCCAAAGCCAGGTTGGACAGGACTTGGAGCAAGCTGGTCTAGTGGCAGGTGTCCCTGCCCATGGCAGGGGGGTGAAACATAATCCTTAGATCCTAAGATGATCCTTAGGTCCTTTCCAACCCCCCAAAACTATTCTGTGTTTCTAAGATGCATTTTCCAACCTGTCTTCAGCTATCAGCCTTGAAGAGTTATTTATATATCTCTGTGTGCAGCTCAGAAAATCCTGTGTGACAGGATACACATTTTCACATCTCAGGGAGCAGTGAATAAATATCCAGAGCAATACTGACATCCACCTAATGAAACCACTAACTCAAGTGGTGTCCTACCAAGTATTGATTCAAGTTAATTAATAAAGAAGACCCTTCCAAACTAATGACCATCCTGCACTGCATTCATGGCTCCTCCTGCAAATATCTAGATAAATAAAATAATTCTACAATTCATCCTCAATCTAATGCCAAAACTTCTGAACAGGCAGTGAACTGACTGTTAAAAGCAAATGAAATTAGGATATTTGTAACATTATACTATCCACCCCATTTGAACTGCAAGAAGGTGTTAAAATATATTTGTCCATGTGGGAGCTTTCATGTTCTGTTGAGTTAGTGTTTCCTTGGTGAAAAAAAAGTGCATGTGTAACAATTTGTACAGCTGTGTTCTGAAGAGCAGTAAATGCATGGATATTCCAGGATATTTAAAAATCCCTTATCTCTAAAGCACTGTGATTGGTTGATCTGGCAGAAACAAAAGCATCTGTTCCAAGCCAGAGAATGGGAATAGGGTTGCAAGGAACCTGATTTGCAATCACAAAACTGAAAATGATGTCTAGGCTGTCCTGGATAGGATTGGGGTATTTGGAAGGGCTGTTAAAAGCAGAACGACTTAGAATGACTTATTATGGCTTCTGCAACAAAAAAACATAATCAAGTAATGTTCTACATAGCTCAAGTTCCAGCTTTATCTCTGTGTTTACTAAGGATCTTTATCTCTGTCCAACTACATACTATGACAAAAACAAAGCTAAACAGTATGCATTAAATAAACATATTCTTGCCAATTTATACACCGAATTAAATGGAGGAATCTGATTTAGAATCCAAATTTATTAAGTCCTCAAACAAGCCAGTATTTAAAATAATCTTTTTTCTAAATATGATGCAAACGTCTTGAATAAAAATTCTTATATTTACTTCTGTTACTAATATTAACCTGGAATATGGCTTGGATAACCTTAATAAATGTGTACAGACTATAATGTGTATTTGAACACATTACGATTTCTGACTTTAGTTTTAACCTAAGCAATTGCCAAAGAAGGCCTTGTGCATTTTTAAGGTGATCAGAAGCTGAAAGAAAAACAGAGAAGGCTCCCATTTTCAGACTCCAGAGGTTTTTGTAACAATTCAAAGAGCTCTGGTTTGCAGATTCCCAATTAATTACAGAACTGGTGAAATTATGAGACCAGAAGATATTGTATTAATAATGAAATCATGTTTATTATCACATTAGCTCCAATTGCTGGTTGAGCAGATTTAATTTAAATTATTCCTTCTTTTCATCTAAGCAGATGCAAGAGTTTACTTTCTGTGGTTTCCTGCATTTCCTAATTTGTTTAGCTCCTTCCGTTTTTCAGTAAATGATCAGCAGCACTGTAGATTCTGACAAAATGCAATGAAGGATTAACCTTTAAGTGTCAAAGAATGCAGACTAAAAGCAAAGTCCACAACATTTATAAAAGCTTTGTGTGGATATTTCATCGATTGCATGTTCAGCTGAATCTGTTTTTCTGATAGATTTGGAGAGCAGGATTAAGCTCATTATTTAATTAGAAAGATCAGTTAATGGCAGCTGGGAGGCCATCAGTCTTTTCTGAACATTTGAGAGGCTTTGCCACACATTCCTATTCAGGATTGGATAAATGAACTTTATGGAACTGCTGGGAAAGCCAAACATGGACCAATACAGTCCCGGATAATCACCTCCAAGGCAGCAGCTCAGAGAAGGGTGAGGGCTGGACCTGCCAGTCACAAGCCACTAAGGTGGTGCTCAAACAAAAAAAAAAAAAAATATCAGGAGCCAAAGAAAATCTTCTCTTTTCTATTAAATAATTTGTCTGTATATAATTCAGCTACAGAAGGCATCAGTAAAATTTTCTGCTTCACCTATTATGGAACTTGTTCATTTCTCCAGCAAAGCAGATGCCAGAGCAGTGGGTTCTGTCTACCAGAAATTTGCTAGGAAAGTGCCATAAATAATGGACAAGCTGAAGTGGGCTGGGTCTCTGGTTAGAATTTACCAGGACCAGTTAATCAGGAATGTGGGAATCAGGAATGTGGGGCTCTGCAGCATAATGCCCAGAAAAGCTGCCACACCAGGGAAGGGGGGGACGTTTCTGAACGTGCCTCATGTCACCAGTTCTGTGTATGGAAAGAAACTACTTTTTAAAAAGGAAGAAATAAGGATTCAGGCCCCAAATCTACCTTCAGAAACCATTCCAGGTTACACTACAGTGATGGCTACAAAAGCAAAGGCTTCACCAGAGAAGCTGCGTTTTGCAAACCTTCTCAGACCTCACTCCCATGTGACTGCATCTCTCTCCTGCAGCTGTTTCACAAGTCAAAGAATAAGCAAAGGAGCATCACTTTGATGTCACCTCTGTAAGAACATGCCTGAACACCAGCACGTATGTTATATCCCAATCTACACGAGTTAATTTATATTTCTATCCTGACAGACTGGCCACAAACTCAACACAAACTCCTCCCACCGTTTCCTGGATCAACAACAGGATCAACACCATTCCCCATTTCGGATCACAGTTCCAGTATTTTAATAAGTGTTTTCACAATAAAGACACCAGTGAGTCCCAGCACAGCCTTTTCCAGGCTCTCCCAAAGTGCCAGCTGAGAATGGCTGCAGGACACCCCCCTGGCCCAAAAGGAAAGCTGCAATAACTCTTTTTTAGCTGTACAATGCACATCCCCTGTTCCAAAAGCTAAATCATCCAAGAGCTCAGCTATTTGTAGGCTGATGAACCAGGTGCACAGGGGAAGCTGGGATGCATTAGAGCTACTAAAAATGTCCCTATTGCAGCTGATCTTTGTGGTTCCAATAAATCCACGTTAACTGAATTCACCATGAACACACTGAACATTTCACAAATCAAACACCTGCACGTATCTCGTGGCCATCCAGCATGTGGTAAAGGTGACTGCTGCTATGTCTATACACACTGCTCTGCTCTCAGCCAGGTTGCTGCTGCTAATAGCAAAATCTTAGCCAAATTCTTCACTTCCCATTCAGGCACTATGTCTGGATTTAAAATTTAGGAAAAAAGAAGGGAAAAAAAAAGGAAAAAAAAGGATGTACTGAAGCAAACATGGGTCTAGAGTAGCCATCAGGTAACAAAAGAATTGAATAAACCTTTTTTTTTTCATTCAAAAGATTATAACTTTTTGAGCATCAAAGGAATTTTGACACAAGCAAAGTTTGCACAAGAAAAGAAGGGTTTACCATATTGTTATTAACTGGCAACTGCTGCACTAGTGAAGAAAACCTTATTCAGCTTTTCCTTTGCTGAGATTTTCCTTTGCATTAAACACAAAATGTCAGCGCTTCCAAATGTAATATGACAACTTAAAGCATTTACTGTAAATATAAAGATGACCTTTTTAAACAATTACAGGACAATTTAAAAAAGAGATGGAGAAAAGCAAATTTTAAAACAAAAATCTTAGAATGTTCTTATGCATAATAAAAAGGTCCCGTATTTCAAATCAGAAGTAAGAATCTTCTGTTTCTACTGAAACCAATAGCACCACTGTTATGACCATCAATGGAATTAGAGTTCTTTGTTTTAAAATGCCAGTAGGCATCCAGCTGGTTTGCTGAAGAGTGCAATACACTTCTCTTCCATGAATACAGCTATAGCTAATCTCTGATACAAATCCAAGTTTCCTGATACCCTTTTATAATATCTGGTCCCCAAAGAAATGGAATTCATTGCACTGATACCAATTAGAGCACAAAGATTTCCTAAGTAAAAAAAAACAACAAAAACATCTCCCAATACTTTGCACAGAATTCTAAAAATAAGACATCTTTGTGATTACAACTTTGACCTTTTCCATTTACTGCTTTTATACTGTCTCCCATCAGGATTATGCTTTGACTAGAGGAATTACATTTTTACTACACTATGAATGCTTTCTAAGGTAATTTTAAGATTTTACTATTGCTGCTAAGAGTATCAAAAACTGGCCCCAGTCTCATCCCATCACTCTGTGGACAATACTCATTTTCCTGAGCCTCAGCAGCAAAGGGAGACCAAAAGACGCCACCAATTTTCTGTGAACTTAATTTGAGATGAAAGAAACACGCAAGAACTCGCAATAACCTTCTGAAAATGCCACATGGGTTATGTTCACTTCTCCTCTATTTGACTGGACACAGGCTAAACTACTTTACCTACATTTGATCTGTCCTCACTAATGCTTGGTAAGACGGACTAAAGCAGGGCAATCACACTTCCCTGCACACCGGGCCTGGGATGCCCCCGGCAGGTCCTCACCAACAGCTAAACTGCAACTCAAACCCCTTCACCATCTACACTGTAAAGTCCCAAATCCAGCTGCACCCTAAATGACCTGAGAGTTTTTTCCAGCTTCTGGGATCATCTTTTCCCTCCCATTCCCTTCCCCATGCCCATCCCCGGTGCGATTCCAGCGCGCTCAGACCCTGCTCACGCCCCAGAGCTCGGGGTGAGGGGAACCCACAGCAGTGCCCTGCACTGGTGCCTCTCTTCCCACATTCCAGCTCTTCCACAGCCACGCACCACTGCCAGGAGAGGCAACTCTGACCCCGATTAACCTGCTGCAAAAGGCGGGCTAAATGTTGTGATAAAGGTGGGTTATCAATAGATTTGGCAGCTCAGAGTGGTAAAAGACAATTCTCCGTGATCTTCCTAAATATTCCCCAGTACAGCTCTGTAAGAGACACCTTCAGTGCACATTAACCAAACTTTTCTTTCTTCAAGCTCTTCTTTGAACTTGCTTCCTTCACACTTCCTTGCACTATATGTCTCTGAGCAAGCAGTGTCTTCCTGTATCTCTCACCTCCTCCCTCGCTGCTGCCAGGAACACGTAAGGAACAGAAAACAAAACACAAGGTGCACAGAACTTAGGTCCTGTGAAAAGATACCTTCCTGGAAAAGGCTTCCTGCTGCTTCTCCATCATCATCATGTCTGCTCTCCTCTACCTCCTCTACTTGGTTCACTGCAAGGTTGTCAGGAATGGCACTACTAAGATGATGCTCTAATTCCCAGGACTATACTCATAAAACAGTATATTTGTGATGTTAATGACTCTCTTTGAAAAAAACACCATTTCCCAGCTCAAACTGGACTGGTCACTGCTTTTTCTTTAAAAAAACCTCAAAAAAAACCCAACAAGATCAAAATATTACAGTTACAAATCCCAGTTTTACTACAAGTTTCTATTTAAGAACCATCCCAAGATGCAGTTGTATCCTGAAAAGGATCCAATCCTACCTTTCTCCATCAATATATTCAAAGGAATATTACTCAAAGAACAAAAATCACTGTTCAGCTTTTTAGACTGTGCATCCAGCACACAGGAATAAGAACATTTTGGGGCACATTTGTTTACTCAGAAGGCAAAAAGGTTATTTAGTTTTCAAGCATTCCTAGATTCAGGACAGTATCTCGCAATGCATCAAGCTGGATGAATGTAGTGACACCTTTTTCTTAAAACATGAATTGAGAAAAAAATTTGAATATGTTTGTCTTCATTTTGACAATCTTCTGGAAGGCTTAAAATGATTCACACGTTTATAGAGTCTTGACAAGAGAAAACCAACCACTCTCACCAATTCACAGAAAAATAAAAAAGGATAAGCAGGGGGCAGGGTAAAAAGAAAGGCCAAACTAGAATAACCATTACTTAGAGTAGACAGCACAAGTGATGGTGAATAAAATCCCCTCACATTCTTCAAGGTTATTGAACCCAATTTTGTCCAAAGATGGAAATATAAGAGAATAGTAACTGTAGTAATTTTTTGCAAAACTGTACAAATTGTTATCACATTTGACAAGTCATTAGCAAAGTCATCTATGAAACCATATTCTATGTTTATTGATGTAGCTTCTGAGCAACATCTCGTTGCTGTATCAAAACCAAGATTTTCTTTCTTTCTATTTGATGGCCTTGAAAACACCACACTGTTTACCAATATTTATCGGGCTTGAAGGAAAGCCTAAAGAAAAAATACCTTATAGAAAAGAAGAAATTACCTGATTAGTATTTGTAGAGCAGATCACAAAATCACGCAGTCACCAACCAAAATCCACTTCCAGAGGTTTTGTTTTTTTTTTTCTACTCACACCCATCAGGGTTACTGTTCAAATACCATGACGGTGCATCCACAGAGACCACAGTGACCAACCAACTGCAAATTTACACTGTCACGGTGACAAGCCCCTGGCACAACCTTCAAAGGAGCTCCTGTGGCTAAAATCATAACAGGAGCGTAGCTGAGTAAGCAAGAGGGCTCCTACATAAGGTTGATTTTTGAATGCAGCACTTCCATAGTGACAATACTGAAAGCTTTTGTAAATGGCATGCCCTGCCGTTCTGATTACTGCGAGCGCTCCACTCAGGTATCCATGGAAACTTGAGAAATAGATGTTAAATTTGTTGGATCTGTTTGGCACCAGGGAATGGGACTAGTTGCCAGTCAGCCTGGTCTAACCGCAGGTATTTTGATCTTTAATCATGGAGAAGGCAGCAAGAGTCCTCCAAGGATGATGAAAACCCACCCATGGGAAATGGTCACATTTCCCAAACAATGACAAAAGAAGGAGGCAA
The DNA here is from genome assembly GCA_013396955.1 of Regulus satrapa. NCBI lineage: Eukaryota > Metazoa > Chordata > Aves > Passeriformes > Regulidae > Regulus > Regulus satrapa. Next base: position 57,338 of record VWZN01021700.1, on the reverse strand, counting down.
GGATGCACTGAAGAACTGTTATTTCAAGGGTGTTATTATCCCCTGAGAAAAATATCCCAATCCCTGTAATGAGGAAAGAGACACCCAAATATTCACTCTTCCAGAGTCACGGGGAATGGGAAAAAAAAAAGAAGCATGGATACAAATGCACAGAACCTCATAGGGACAGGTGGACATAGATTCAGGACTGTAAAACCCTTTGAGAGGAACTGCTTCAACCCTAGAGACTAGCCCTGAATAGCACTGAGAACCAGGGATGTGTCCAGAAATGGACAAATGGAAGTTGTGTTCCCAGATCATTTTCCCTGGGAGAAGGAAGTAGCAAAGGGAGAGTAATTTGTCTCTGCTTCCTTCCCCAAGGAAACTGGTGCAGTTTGGGCAAGCTCCTGCAATAGGAACTGATTTTCTTCAGAGAGAGAATGTGGATTAACTCCCTCAGATGCCAGAGAATTGCTGTTATTGAACTACATTCACATCCACACTTTTCTGGACTCCAACTGGTAACGATTACTAGAAATCTCTCTCAATATTCCCCAGAAACTGCATCTGCAGAGCACAGCCTGAGAGTGTTGAGTTAAAAGCTAAAAGCAAAATCCTTTCCAGGTCTCCCATTCTTGCAAATTTAGCTGCCCTTGGAACTGATCCATGCACCCAGAGCCTGCAGATCTGTAACAGCACAGCTCCTGATCTGGGCCAGGGAGCACCCAGTGACTCACAGGGGAGTGGAGAGCACTGGGGCAGGGCTGCGAGCACCACCAGGGCTCACACAGCCACTCTGGTGTCCTTGACACACCCTCGTGCAGTCCTGAGGGAAGAACAAAGGCATTCGAGGCTTTCTGGCCATCTGAGGAGTTTTGTTTATTTATTTGCTTACGTCTTAGAACTGACTGCATTTTCCTCTTCATTTACATGAAAACGCTTCCCAAATCCCTCTGAGACAGCCTTTGAAGGAATTTCCTGTTTTAATACTGATTACTGACACAGATCACCACTGCCATACTAATTTTAAAACACTGCAAAGTCACTGTTTTAATAGCAGTTACGGCAAAATTTTAAACTTGCACTTGTTTATTTTAAATGCATATCACTTATGACTCCCAACAGCACAGCACACGGGCCAGAGCTGACACATTTTGAATAATGAGAACAATGGAATGTTCTTTCTTTCAATATCAAAAATGTGCCTGGTCCCTGAGAAAAGGCAGATGGGATGTAATGACCCAGGAGCCAGGACACTTGTCACAGAGAGGAAGATGAAGCCTGCAGATGTGTCACAGGCATTTCAGATCACCGAGGCTCAGCCTTGGCAGCAGCATTCCCTCAGTGCAACACCAACATCTGTGACCTTACAGCACCAAACAGCTGCACACTCAGCAGTGGAACATCTGTGGAGCAAGTGTACCATTTACAGCCACAGCCAATGGGCTCCAGAGCTTTCACCCCTGAAACAGACTCCAAGTCCTGCCAGCATCTCTCTCACCACTGCAGAAACACCAACCTGGAGCTTCACCCATCCTTGTTTTCAACCCGCCAGGCTGTTCGATGGAAATGTGACAAGTGCCATACAGAAGCTGAGTAATTATCTGAGAAGTCATCTGTGGATAGACAAAGATTTCGCTAAAGCTGCATAAAGAAAGCAGTTCACTTCAGCTAGTTCACTTCAGGGAAATAAAAAAAAGGGAGCAAACTCCCCAAAAAGGTCATGTTGCTTCATACCAAATTAAGGTCATGACTGTTCTCATTCTCCTAATTGAAAGTAGCATTGTTTGCGTGCATGGTTCTATATTCCTGTCACATTGTCCGTGATCATTTACTGGGAGCCAGCACAGCTTCTTTAAATTCAAAAAAAGCCAATTTGCTTCTTTGCAATACCTACAGACTAAAACGGCCACAGGGGAGAAGTTTCTAAAACCATAAATGGTGTGCTCTTTGAAGTCAAATACTTGTGAAATCCCATCTGACACATTGTCAAAAGGCAGAACCAATTCAGGTACAGAAAACTGACACAATGGGATCTTTAAATATTATTGTTTTAAAGTAAAAAGCATATTCTTAAGTTGTTGGTTGTTTTGGGTTTTTTTAATAAAAGGATGGTTGCTTTTTGCATTTATAGAGAGAACAGGTGAAGTCATAGCAGAGGTGAGCAAAAAGAAATTAATCCCTTGGAACAGCTTAGAAGAATAAGTAACTGGAAATTTTAAAATATATGACCAGATATGCAACTTTAAAAGGAAAAAATTAAAAAAAAAAAAATCCAGACTTAATTGCAACAGCAGATATGATGTCCAGAAGAGGCCTAAAAAATTTCAACAGCATTGCCATGAAAGTGGGAGAAGTTTGCCACGGCAGGTCACATCAATTCAACCAACAAAAGAAGTATTTGGCAGAAAAGAGCACAAGATCAGATACCAGTAAAGTCCCATATAACCCCAAACACCAGTGACACAGTTAGAAAGCAAAACAGATCCTAAACCCTGCGGTGCTCATGAAGGGATCAGGTCTTTTATAGCTGAGGCAGCATTCTGGTCTTGCTGCACAGAACTGGCCTCCCAGAGGCTGCTTTAACTTGAGCTGACATCCAAGGCTGCAGCATCCTCTTCCAACTCCTGGTGACGCTTGCATCTGACAGAAACCCTGGTCACTCCCTGTGGACCAGGATAAAGCCCCTTTACCCAGAAATGCATCAGCTGAAAATGCCTCTGGACAGAACAGACCTTGTGGGGCCTCTCCACAGCTGACTGAAGCTTTGGGGAGACTTTGCAGGTACAGAGAAGGGCAGATCTGTTGAACACCAACTGCTGTCCCTATGGGAATGAACTAAACATTCAGACTGAAAGCTTACAGGGTGCCTATCATAAAGCAAAACTTGTCAGTTCAACCAGCATCACCCAATTACAAGCCGAAGGCTTTGAAAATGCCAAAAATCAGTATAATTAGAAGCTTTACATGCAATAGCTCCTGGGTATGAACAATTTCACTAACCAAGCTGCAGATACTGCAGTGCTGTGCTAAGTGAAGCTATAAAGATGATGGGCAGGCACTGCATACAGCATTCAGCTCTTTTACATACAGATATTTCTTTTACGCATTGTACTGTGCTGCAAGAAGGGGCTGCAGCTTCAATACTGTCAGTATAACACACATTAAATCACAGTTTATCCCTGAAGCCTTTTTTTCCTCAGACAGCCTCAGCATTCCAGCACATGGAAAGAACATAAAGATTTCTGGCATCACAAATCATTGCTTTACTACCTGGTCTTCTGTCTTCCAACCAAATCCCTCCTGCACAGCTTCTCCCTATGTGACAAGTTACTTCACTTCAGTTTTGCATTGCACCAACCTTGCAACTTGGCAGAAAACAAAACGTGATACCCTGTCATCTGAAAGACAAATGGATCTGTCAGTCTATTCTTCCCTTTGTCAGCTGCATGCTAGAAAATTGTTACAGGTTACTTCAAACCAAGCAGACATTGGAGACTTCATTTAGGAAGCACCGAGATGAACATTTGGATGGGAGGGGGAAGACCTCAGTAAAGCATCTTGAAGATTCAACGAATTTCTAAGTAGTGTTTTCTGGCTTAGTTGGGGTTTTTTTAAAGGACACTTTATGACTCACTTATTCCACTTACACTGATATTAAGCTATATAATTCAAAATGTTTGGGGAACCGAGCTTAACCTTTTAAGTTTCCCCATACAATTCCGCCAGCACCTTTGGCATCAGTTTCCTCAAACCTTTGCAGCATACAGTGAGGAAGAAGGAATGGAGACATGGAATGAAATCAGGCTGAGTCTGCATTTCCCTTAGGGTTATTCACCCATATCATTTGTATCCTAGGAACCCTCCTCCCTCCCCCAGCTCCCTTCCCACACAAGGAGAGACCACCCCGTCCTGCAAAGGCTGTGTTGTTTCTATCAGGCACGGCGGAACCCCGAACGGATCAAACCCACAGCATCCTTGCTCCAGGCAAAACGAGATTCGGCTCAGCTCGAGTCAAGTTTGCAGAATCGGAGACATGTGTCCCCCTGGACGTGATAAACCCCGGTGGGGGTTTTCCCCAGCCCCACACCTCGCCGGGAGCTCCCCGGGGCTGCACCAGGATGCTCAGCCCAGACAGCGCCGTCTCCGCCACCCGGCTGCCAGGTCTTTCTTTCCCAGTTCCTCAGGCTTCTCGCTACAC
>VWZN01021700.1:37200-52586 GCA_013396955.1 Regulus satrapa | reverse complement strand
TGAAGCGGAATCCCCTCCGTGGTGACAGCCGTAGAAAGAGACCCCCTCTCTGTGGCCGGAGGTGACACCCCGGCTCAGCCCTGCGCGCCGGGAAAAGGGTGCCGGGGTCCCGCAGAGACGGAGCGTGAGGAGGCGGCGAAGGTCACCGCAGCTGCTCCCCGGGCTGTCCGGGGAGCGGAGGGACAGCCAGCCCGGACAGTCAGAAATCATCACGGGTCCCCCGACATCACGGGGTGGCTTGTACGGCATGGGATTCTTTATCTTCTTCGGAATGAACTGTCCCACATGGTTCTGCAGTGCTGTCAGGCCAAGAACTTCTCGTTTCCAGTGATTTTTTTAGCTATTTGTCTCCAGGACCTGGGAGAGAGACACCCTTACTGTAGCTTGATCCATGATGAAGTTTTAGAGATTTCCATTACAAACACAAGAAAATAAAAATAAGGCTGGTGTCCTCCCATGAACAGCCCTGAAACCAGAAAAGGTTTTTCTTATCCCCCCGTGCTTCACTGTGTAATTCTCGTTTACTTTCCAGCCTCAGCAGCCTTTCATATTTTGAAAGCAGGGCTAGGGTTTCGGGTGAAATAAACAAGGGCATTCACTCCAGGCACAGCCTTGGTTCCTTGCTGACTCCTGGGCTCAGGAGGTCACTGATACTCATGGCAGTGTAAAATCCACCCAAAGTTCTCAAGGCCCCTCACCTAAGCTGTTGCTCACACAAGGTGAGATCACCGTGAAACCCAGGGAATTTTGCACCTCCCTCTTATTTGTTCCCTGGTTTCTTGCTCTCTTGGCATTTGCTCTGTTCCCTGTAAGCTTTATTGCCGCTGAGGACTGAAGGTGTGGCAGAAAAGTTAAGGCAATAAAATTCTTCACATTTGCACACCTGATTCATCTCAAAGCCTTCACCCACCCTGCACACACTAAAAAGACTGTGTCGTCCTAAAATGCACCGTCTCATCCACGGAAAATGCAAAGCTCGTTGGAGTTCTCCCGCCTCCCAAAATGAGCTGCACAAAGGGATTTTCTGAAGCGCTGAGGAGGAGAGAGAAGGAGCGCGCTGCGATGGTGGGACAGCAGCTCATTCCCCTGCTCACCTCCTGCTCCGGCGACACTCGGTGACATGGGGAGCCCTCGCACAATTCCCAAAGCCAAGGGACAGCGGGCACTGGAAATTGCCGCTTCCTGCTCTTCCCTCAGCTCCACGCCAGGCAACAAAGGGGAACATCTGGCCAAGAGTCAGCTTTAATTACCTATTCAGAGGCAGGCTGAATATTTATGCTGTCATTAAACAGCCTCGGAAATAAGAAACCAAACAACTCTAATACTTGGTTTCCTGACAAGAGACTTAAATAGCAGAAACTTTTGCTTCAGATTAAATGCACTTCAATAGCAATTAATGGTAGGTTTTAAGCGTGTATTGAGGTAATTAACAAAGGCAGAGGAAAAGAAAACAAGCAACCAAGAAACCCGTAAACATATCCAAATCATTTTCTTGCTGGGGGAAAAAAAAGAAAATATAGTACTCAGACTAGTTTTTCATTATCTTTCAAGCAACAAGACAACACAACAAAAATAGCATTTACTGGGTACAGACATCTTTCCGAATGTCACGGCAGTGACTACATTAGTCAATATCAAGCCAGGTTGCCTAAGTTACACACTCAGCTGTAGGTGTTTTGAATAATGTAGAAGGAGAATATTTGAAGGCATGTGACTGACTGCTAGTTTCCAGAAAGCTTAGTATGTCCTTCGAAAACCTAACGAGAGGAACCACTTTAAAAAAATAAAATTTAAAAAAAAGTGTTTGAGGTAAAGTTAGATTCTCAGTCTGAAATATAAAATTAAGACCTAAAGCCCCTTTAATTTAATTTTGCTTTATAAAGGCAAAAAAAATCATAGAAAAATAAGTTATAGAACAATAAAATATTGCATTTTTTTCCTCTTTTCATCTCTCCTTTGGAAATGAAAAAAAAAGTACATTTCATGTGAAAGAAAAACATTTTTTGGAAAGGTCACTGTTTCAAGTGAGCCTGCCCTGGAGCTGAAGAGGCTTAATTTTTGTTACTTACTATATAGGAAGTTTATCATTCTTATGGTCATTTTACAACATTGTTTGGAATGTGTGGTTTTAAAGGTAATCTTATAGTCAAAATATGGTGATCAAAATGTAAAAGTGGATGGTCAAATTTTGAAAAGGATGCCACGAGTAGTCATCTACATCCTCTGCACACCTGTTCCTACAAACACCTTAGCTTGGCCCTTGCACAAGAGTCAATTTTGGTGCGGGACTGGAAAGGATTTCTTTCCTTCTCAGGGAACTGGCATCAGCTGGCTTGGTACACTACAGGGGGGTAGCAGCAGAAAGGAAGAACCTTTTTTCGACCCTGAAACATCAAAGTGGTTTTGTGTCAGACAACCAAGGCACCCATCAGTGTTCAACTCAAGCACCAACTCCGTTTTTATGGTGTTACTCTGACTGTGGGGAAAAGCATGATTTCTGCAGAAGCTTGGGGCTGTGCCTGCTGTCAATTCCCCCTTGTGCCTGCTTGGGAATGAGCACCTCTCAGGAGCAATCAAGGAGTGATTTAATACACTGTACTCTTCGTCTGCAGCCTAGGTGATTCCCAGCAGGCTGTAGCCTCCAACCATTCCATTCATCACACAAAGGGCTCAGATACACTGGCACAAACTGACAGCACAAGAAAAAGTGCTGCTTAACCTAGCCCTGATTTTAGCACAGCTACCACATGCATGTTATCCATTAGCAGCAATAAAAATTTCATGAGAGAACCGGGGATCACCACAGTGTCCTCTCAGGGCCATTCCCACACGTTGTAAGAGCTGCACAAAACCGTGTCTGGTCAGTGAAAAGAGCTATGTGCTTCTCTCTGCAAGAGTCCAAGAGAGGCACTGATGGGGCAGCACTGAGAATCAGCGAGCTGGAAACACCAGGCTCAGAGATCCGGGAGAAATAACAGTTATTTAAATATTGTTTTCAATGCACCTGCCAACAAGATGTACAGACATTATTACAGACACAGAAACCAGTGAGCCACTGAAGGCCATCATCAGTACTGGCACCAGAGAGAGTTGAATCTTTAAATAAACTACACCACATTTAAAACAAAAGAATAGAAAGCAGGTAAGCATGCCTTGCATCTTGGCAGCTCAGGAACCCCTCATCGAGCACTGTGTTCATCTGCTCAATTATAATTCCTCGAGTAATGGTTTCTGATTTCAAAATTTTGTCTTGTGTAGTTTCTGAAGCATCACCAAACATACAATACCTTGTTTATGTTTGCCACCTGTATAACTGTTATTGCAGTCTCCTCCTTCATTCCAGCTGTTCAATTTTTCACCTTTACAGCACTTTAACCTCTCCAGTTCTGCTTATTCCTGGCATAAAAAAACTTAGAAATTATTTTTATTACAGAGCCAACTGGCAATCTGTTTCCCTAGATGCAATTTTATCTTCCCCCTCCCTAAAAACAGCCTTTTATTTTAATACTCAAGAAATCTCTATAAAGATGAGAAGAAGGAAAAACTATTCATCACTGTCACAGCCTTTCAATAAAGAAGCTTATTGTGCACGAAGGAACATGAAGGGTTTCTTCAAAAGGAACAGGTTATATAATTTTCACCTGTCTTTTATACATTTCTCATTCCCAGTATCCCAGCATCTATTGGAAGTGTATCACTCTGGAAACGCTGCCTGCAAAGAATTCTCCAGCATTTCTCAGCAGGATGTTTTTCAGGAAAACTGCTGGGCTGGAGACACCCAAAGCTGGTTGTGCTCACAGAGCTCTGGCTCACTTATTTATCTCAAGAGAGATACTTTCAAGTGTGACAGTCCTCACACTGTCCGGGTGTGACCAGCACTCCTAAAATATAAATGTTCCATAGTCTTCTCGTGGATCCAGTACTCTGTGGTAGGTGCTGTGTGCACAGAACTAAAAGATAAGTTAAGTCCCAAAAATCTTCTCTCATACTGTATGTCCTGAACACTATTTTTTCCTTAAATTCATTGCTCTTCCTCAATTTTGGATGTTTTAAAGCCAAAGCAAACCAAAAAAACAAACCCAAAAAACCCCCACAAATCTCAAACAAACAAACAAAATCCCAGAAGAAACAGATTTGTTATATAACAGCATTGTCACCCCATCATCTATTGCTCTCCAAACATGCACCCATCCATATACAGTAAAAAATGCTGTTCTGCCAAGGCATTTTTAAAATATCAACCAGATTGTGCATCCATATTGGCTTTTTTCACCACTCATTTCTCGTCACTCCAAAAGAAACAAAGCTCTGAATACATCAAACAATTAACTTTGTTTTGTGCCATGGTTCCTGTGAACATGTACACTGCTTAAGTAAGTGATGAGCATGTTGGCTCCCACTGAAGTCAATAAAAGTGGCAGATGGCTCAGCCACCTCTAAAACCAAGGAACTACAGTTGGGTAGGAAAAAAATTCTGCAAAATCATCTGCTTACTTTATGTCTTATTTCTCTGTTCCAGAGTAAGTTGTATCCTTCACAAGGCAAGTTTAGGTAGCATTGTTCACACCCTTACTTTGCAGACTGCTTCAGTGAATTATGCAGCATTAGCTGTAGGTTATTTGCACCGTAAGGAAGAGTTCTGTCCTTCAAAAATATCCTGCAGCAGCTCAAGAATACAAACTTTGCCAATGTAAAGGGGAAAGGACTCAGAAAATTATCAGACCCATCAAGTGGCATGGGAGTCCGTTCTCTCACTGTGCTCCTGTGACAGATAAAAGTTTCACCACAGAAGTACACAGAACACATGAGAGCTACCAGGCTCCTTCCTCACTGCTCTCTGAAGCTTCCTGTGGGCCAACTAGATACTAGAAAGAAAAGGCAGAATGCTGAAAGACAAGCAACACGTGATTGACAAGATACCCAAACCAAATTGAATCTGAGGGGAAAATCTGAATCTAGAATTATATGTACTCTTCACAGACTGATTGCTCATAAACTGACATTTAGATTTTATGTAGGGACATATCAGCTTTTTGGTTTTGGGGATTTTTCCCTAAGATGTTTGAGAAACTGTGTGGGGGAATATCCAAACCTAATATCAATGTCACCCACATCCTCCAGACTAGGACAGAATAAAGTGGAAAAGTGGGAACTGGGATGCACATCCCATTTCATCCATCTCACCCTCTGTGCAGGGGGTAGAAGCGATCCCGCTGAGACGCTCACAGCCAGAGGAATGAAAGCAGTTCAAAGGCCAGCTGCAGAAATGGGAGTGAGCAAAGTCAGAGTAAATGAGAAATAACACCAGAAGCTGCTTGCAGTGTACAGAGGAATCTGTGGTTCCACCTAAGGCTGGACAAAGAAATTACTTACTGCAGTAAATCCCAAGGAATTCCATTGACCTCCAGCTTCCATCTGACATTTAAATGCAGCAGGGACACTTTAGATTTTGCAGGGAAATGAAAAATAAGCAAGACCCCTCTGACACTCTTAAGAAGTGCCTGGTAAATATTGATGATTTTTTTTTTTTTTCCATTACAAATATATTTTGATAGGTTTTACAACCTTTAACATTTCATATATATTAATATCATCTATATGGCTATTATATAATTTGAATTTTTCTTCTAAAAATATTATTCAAAAATAAAAGGCTAAGCTCTTGTAACAGATGTTTTACAAAGATATGTCTTAGGAATGCTCATGAAATATAAATCTGCAGATATAAGTGATGTTGGATATTTTCAGAGCATAACTTCTTTTAAAAAAATATTTGGTAGAAAAACAATTTTAGAACATCAAATGGTACTATTTATTCAGTCATGGGCAGAAATAGCACAGTAAATCACACACAGGAAGGAAAATAGAAATGCTCCTAGACATAGTAGAGATAGATATTTTAGCATGAATCTACTAGTTGAAGTATGTTCTTACAAAACATTCGAGAAAATTCTGATAACTAACACGTTTGTAAAAATTAAAAGGCTAAATTATCAGTCAGTCACCACTGTGAGTCATTTATTTACTCTTGGTTAAAATGTCTGAACTGAATCGTGTCAGGAGCATCCCTGACATTTTCTCAAAATCTTGATGTGCTACTCCTCTCTGCACATTCTCTTTCAAACCCACATAGTTCTATTTCTGGAATCTTTAATGAGGGCATACACATATAAATGGAAATACAGAATATCCCAAATGAACCGAGTGAGCTTTTCCACTCAATGTCTCATTTATCTCACCTCAGATTGCACGAGACCTGTGATGTTTTTTTCCTCCCTAATCACTAAAGGCATGCAAATTCCATAAGATGATAACATTCTATCACTTGTTTTAAAATCTCCCTAGGGAAAGACATCAATACAATTTTTTTACAATTTCTGAGCCTAGAGTCTAGTATGCTAAAATAAAGGCTATGAATCAATAGGTTGTATTATTCCTGCAAAGAGGAGGGAATACCATGAGTAGTAGCAAGTAAGTAAAAAGTCAAATTATATAATAAATCAAAATCTAACAGTCATGTAACCAAGACATGACTATTTTTAAGAAAAGTAGTTCATCTTACAAGATTAGCATCACTGAAATATCCAATATATCTAGCTCCTATAAATGAATACTGAATTAATTACAACAACTATATAAAAAAGATGGAAGCAAAAATAAGCCATTTCCTGTATTCACACAGATGTAAATGAGAATACAATTTGTCTCTGACTTCAGAATCCAGTAATTTAAAAAATAAATAATAAAGATAGCAGAGCTCTACTACCTTAAAATTTCCTTGTAATCAGAAACCATGATTCAAATCTTGCTTTGGTGAAGCATAAAGCTGTGAGTTGGAGAAGTCTTTTATTTTTTCATTTTCATTTAATTACAACAAACTGCACCAAAGACTTTAAGCTGGCATATACAATGAAGAAACATCCTTCCTCCTATTAAATCTGTGGTATTTGCTTGAGGTTTATTCAATAATGATTTATTCTTTTAGTCTTCTTTTCCAGCAGAAAAGAATGTTGTTGACATTCCTCTCAGTGTTTAGCCTAAGTTATTACTAAACTTCTCAGGTCTGGTCATTCAATAAACCAAGAATTTTTTCAGTAGAAAAACTAATATTTAGATGTTGTCAGTTTCTTAAACTTAACTCATCCAAAAAAAGATGCTTTAATTCCTTGAAGAAACATAATGGAATCATATTAATTTGTTTTTTCTTTGATGTAAGAAGAATCCCATAACATTAACCCCATTAGCTGCAATAAAAGATCTGGGGTTTGTTTCTGCTTTTGTTTTTGTTTGGTTTTGTTTTTGTTTTTGTTTTTTTTTAGAAAAGGACATACGTAATTATTTTACTTATATTTTACTTGTATGGGATTTTCACTGAGCACAAGAATAATTTTTGTACTTGAGACATGTGGGCTGACCCTGGTTATGGCTTCTTTTCTCTCCACCCAAAGTCTTTTAAAATCAATGGAAAATCTCCTAGTGATTTTTTTTTTCTCTTAATTTGTTTTTATGTTAATACTCTTAAATCAGGCTAGGTGATGGCTGTCTTCATGGCTGGGAACTGTATAATAGAGGGAGAAATATATTCTGATGTTTTGAATGTAGATATTCTATAGCCAGCACATCCTTTGCCTGTGCTGTTACACAGGAACTGCGTGTGCATCCCCACAATGGCATTCACTGAATTCGGATTTTTTAAGAAGGCTGCTACATATTAGGAATTTGGATTTAAAAAAACAGGGAGAGGTCATGCTGAAAAGGAGACTGGATTGCTTTCAGAGTCCTGCAACACCAGCAGATCTCAGTTAGGACGTTTGGAAACCCAGATAGAGGAAATGCACCGAGATTAATGCATTCACACCTCAAATGATCTTTGTCCATCCAAGATCTCCTGGCTTTGAAACAAAGGGCAATGAAAGTAAATGTAGGGGCGTCTTTAAATCAGTTCTGCAAAAAGTATCTGTCATATGGGCAAGGGTGCAGGAACAATAAAAAAGCCATCACCACAGGAACATGCCTTTAGTTTGTTTTGAATGGCAGCATAACATCTCTTAAAAGAATAAATGCTTGATAGTGTTTATAAATAGTGAAATATGTGTAAAAATACTCTTCAAATTTATTTGACATCCCTCTTTCAAAGGACTGTATTTTTGGCTGAGTTGCATTTTCAGTCTTTTGCCTTAAGCTTGCATATGACTGCTCTGTTATTTAGAAAGTAGTGACCTTCTTTTACTAATATAAAGAATGGGCAATTTTAAATTGAAATGTACAAAACTACTGCCATTAAATTATAATTTAGTGCAGTGCTTAATGCAGAAGCAGTCCTCCTCCTGGAACAGCCTTCTTCCAAAGAAATGGAAAATAAATAGTCAGAGACGACAAGTTTAAATCATATCAAATGGTTCACTAACATAATTCTGGTGCTAGCATAAAAGTAGGTCTTCAGATTGCAGGCCTTAAACAAAAATGGGTAGTAAACAAAAAAAACAAAAAAACTATGAAGGTAGTGATAAAGAAACAGAAGGAGCACATGGTGAGGAATTTACAGCAAGGAGTCATGGCCTGGAGAAGAATAAGCATGAGGAGACAAGAATAGTATTTTTGAAAACAAGGTCATTGCTGAAAAGGTTTCAGATTCCAGACTATGTTTATAGCCTTTGGTGTCAAGCAGCCTAAGAACAGATTCAGAAGGACTGACTTTGTAAAAGTAAATTTTCTCTGTCATCCTTTTTCTCACCCGAGGTGCCATCTGTCAGGGCCTATAAACTTCACTGTAGATAGATAATGTTAATAAGATATGAAATCATGTATATGGCTACAGGGAAAAATAGGATGCTTGTATCAAATACATTTTCCCGTTCACCAATGCAAGATCTGAGGGGCCCTTTCTGCAGATAAATGGAATTATGTTGATTTAAAACTCTGTTCCCAGTTATAAACAGATCATACAGACAATGGACATGCAAGCAATCTGAACGTGGCCATAAATAACTCTTTATAGTTACCCCTCCTTCTTGGAACTGTTCAATACTGGATATCTAATCCATACAAGAGCAATACTCTTAACTCTCATCATCTCAATTTTGCACTTGAGGTAGCCTAAACAAGGGGTTATGAAGTCAGTTTTTCATGGGAATCTATAACTCATTTTAAATAGCAATGCATGGGAGCTGTGAGGGTTCTGTATCCCTCAAGACTTAAGGTCAGGGCAACAATAGTTCAGAAGTGCTCACTAATTCTGAATGGTTAATTTTAGAAAGAAAGGGAGGAAGGGAGGGGGAGAGAGAGAGAGAGAGAAATAAAGAAAGAAAGCACAGAAAGAAAGAAAATGTAAAAAGAAAGTGCAGAAAGCAAGCAACAAAGAAAGAAAGAGAAAGAAAGCTTGGATATAGCTAGATGCCTGTCTTGATTTTCAAACCCACAGAGGCACCTAATCCTCTGTGAAAATCACAGGAGATAATTGTAAAATTGCTTTTCAAAGCCAGCTGTAAAGTCATCTCCATTTCCAGATCCTTTGACAACTTTACTGGCACCAGTGTCTTTCCCTGTAGTAGATATTTCTGTGTACTCATGCGTTTGCAGGATTTTAGAGTCTGTTAGCAATTACAAGGATTTTTGCTGGAAAGCAAATTAGGTTTCCCTTGAGGTAGCACTCTTAAATCTGTGACTTCCTACAGGCATTTGCAATGTTAAGGACCTTGAATGGCTGGGTACATACAGTTAGCACAGACGAGGAAGGGAGACAATTGTACTTATATTTGAAACCTTGTGTGTTACACGCGATCAGGTTTTATGTGGATACACAACATAACTTCTCGTCAATGTGGTAAAGTTTATAGGAAAAAATACAATTTGAGACGAGTAATTACAATCATTATTCCTATCAAGGCACTGCTAAGTCTCCTCTTTCTAGATTCTTCTGTTTGTAATGGTTTATTTTTCATCTCAACCAGTGCAGCAGAGCAGGATCTCAGAAAAGAGTGATGGACTGGCCTCTTTCTGGGTCCTTTGTTCACTAGGCAGGAACCACTGCTCTCACCAAGTGCCTCTGTAGCATATTTCTAAGTCTGCAGGTCCCTGAATTACTGCCAGCTGGCAGATGCTGATACTCCTGCACAGCTAATAAGTTGCCTGCAGCTTCAGCTCCCGCTGAGGCCTCAGGAACAGAAGCAGGACTTTGAAAGTGTGACTTTCTGCGTTTTCATTGCCCGTGCTTTCCGGTCCTTTTAGATGCTCTGAGCACACCTAGGCCAAAAGCTGTCCAGATGTATATGGTGGGACAGAGAGGTGCCTGTCAAACATGTGTTCTGGTGTTCTAACATGGAGACTTGAACTTTCTCTTGCTATCAAGATATGCAAGTTCGAGACCTTTCCAATTCATGCTGAGGAAATAAAAACATTCTGCAGGCATATCTACCACTTCCTTCATGCCTCCTGTTCACACTCTCATGGTGTGTTCACACGATATGATTTGGACATACCCCTGGTTCTAGAAAATCTCCTAAACATGTTTAGGAATCCAAATGAAGTGTCTGCTTGCTCCAAGACCATCTTAGTTCTCATCACAGTTCTTGATGTTCTTGATGTCCTGTTCAGTCAGATTTTCTCTCCACCCAGTGGGCATACGTGGGGCTGCTCTGGGTTACCCAGCCCTTCCCTATAAATTGCTTGGGGGAATTCTGGAACTGAGGTCTTGGTTTTAGCTACAAGGCTCATTGGAGACATAAGGAAAGGCAGTGCCAGGGACTGAAGAGTTCAAATACCTTTAAAGGTCTAGGTTGAAGCCAGCTGGATTTCTTTTTATCCCAGCAAGAGGTCTTTCAAATACCTTCCTGTAAGTAATGTCACTTGTCACAATAAATAAATCACAGCAATAAGCCTGGACATTTTAAGCATTTAAAATTCTAAATCTTTAAGGAAAATATCACCTAAACTCTCTCTAAAATACAAAATCTAATGAGAGTTCAGAAGAGTTTGTTAGTGTCAATGTGAGACACCCACCCTGAATATGAAAATAGGTGCAATAGTATGAATCCATTGAGGGATGAATTTTTGCTCCGTGTCTTTGTTTGCAGGTAACCAACAAGTAGACTCCAGCTTCAGACTTGTTTGCCTTACAGCCATCCCCACAAACCAGCAGGCATTCCACTCCTACTAAACTAAAAACCTACAAGACTCAGCTAAAAAAGCCCAAATTAAATTCTTTGCAGCATTTCCCCCATAGAGGTTCCTCATTCCTTCCTACTAAAACCAATAATTTCTGCAGGAAAATCCATGAGAACAGAAAAATATTATGCTCAATATCAAAAGCTCAAAAGCTGCACAACATGCGAGTTAAACACATGCCCAATGGCTCAAAGCTCCCTAAATCCTTGTATCCAACTCCCTCAAGGTTTAAAGCAGGGAAAGGGTGCACATGAGCCTCTAAGCCTGTACTCTTACCGTAACATCAACTGCTGCAGTTAGAAGTCATCCAGACAGATGACTTCAAAATCATGCTAGGTCCAAATTCTTCAGGACTTTGAACACTTGGATAATTCTCTTTAAATAAGGCAGCAACCACTTTCCACAGCAGCCAAAGTTTCCAATGACTGCAGCGTGTTCCTCCAGATACCATGTACTCCACTAATCTCCTCAGGAGGTGATGGAGGCACAGAAAACCCTCTAAGGCCGGCCTCTGAAAGGAAAGGTTGCAGGCTCTTGGGCAAACAGAGATGATAAAAGCATTCCTGGCAGCTGTTGCTATCTAAGCATTCTGGAACAGTCAAGGACATCTTCAGAATGGCACAATATCATCTTCAGAAATCCACTCCCATTATCTGTTTTGTGCAGTGCTTGTTTTGCCCCTCAGCACCCTTGCATGACCCTCTTTAAAGCTAATGGATGTTAAACATAATCAGGCAGGAACAAAATGGAAATCAACTCCTTGCAAAACATACACACATAATCTTTAGGTTGACAGGCAAACCTAAATCCAGTAAAATTTCTGGATAAGTATCACCTCGATTTGCCCCTCTAGACCCAAACATGTAACATAGAACCAAAACCACAATTGCCAGCATGTTGGCAATGAACTGGACAAATGCTAAAAAACAGAAACAAAACCACACACAAAATCCAAATTCAAGATCAACAAAAATCTGAACAAAAATCTGAACCAATCTGAGAGCACAAGTTTGAGACCATGGCCTTAAATTTCATAAAAGCTACAATGCTCAGACCAAACACTCTTTGTCCCAAGGCCTGAATTTTACGATAAATTTGTATCCTTAAGTTACCATTTCTTCTCACGCATAAGTGAAGCAGCCTGGAGAATTCATTCAGTGCTCTCTACAAAACCTGTAAGCACTCAACCACTGACAAAAAAACTCATGCCTTTTCAGTGTTATTCTCATTGTATCTGCTTTTGGGCATCCCTATGCATGGCATTAAACATGCCCAAAAAAGTGTTATGGCAGGAGTTTCAGAAACAGAGCCAGGGCTTTCTTAACAGCCAGTGACACTGTTCCAGCTGATTAATCTGTGATGTGATCTTTTTCTTTCAGCCAAGCTGATATGCAGGCTTAACTTTGTGGAGGAAATCAGTCAAGTTCTGTGTACAATTCCAGCAGTGTAAACCAGAAGCCAATTCGCTGTTCCATTGCCAGTGTTACATTTCAGACCTACAGCATTGTGAAAGGAGATGCATATCTAGAATCAGACACTGGCAATGCGGAAAAATTACATTTTAGATAAGCAACAGTGTCCCAGTGGTGCACAAGGGAAACAAATGCAAGGGAGCTTCAGGAAGAATAATATCCTGTATATACAGTAAACTTCAAATGAAAGGTGTTGAACTCTTCTACCACCTGCAAACTCTGAGCAGTCAGAGTCAATGAGCAAGGAGTTCTCAAAAAACTGTAGTAAACAGCTTCCATCTGCATATCAATGGCACAAATCTGACCTTTCCTTTCCCAAACTGACCCAAAAGATCCCATGTATCTAATACATAAATATGTGCATAAACACACATCATTTAAGAACTGTGTTGATTTCTCCTCGTTTTCTTTTCACATAGAAAATATTTTCAGAAGCAAAAGGACAGAGGACCCCTAAACTTTCACCTTCTTTTCGAAAATCTCTGCTGAAATATCATCACTGGAAAGTCCATGGTTTTATCACATATTAGTTTTGCATATCTTGTTAACTGTCCCATAGATTTAGCCTGTTGACAATTTGAAATGTCATTTTGGTCCTATGAAAAACATTAGCACTGGTGTTTTCTCTGGATGGCTCCTTTAATCCTTTCCTAGTGGCCCTTCAGTTTTATTTTTCTAAAGAAGTTTACAGCTTATTCAGAATCATGCTGCTCTTTTAATCTCTTGCTGAACCTGCTGTTCTCTTTGTGATAACTATGTTATGTCTTGAGCTACATTAAGATGACTTGGAAGTTGAGAAACAGGATTAAATCTTGTTGTTAATCTTTATGACTGTAACAAAGCCTAATGGGAAATTGGAAGGGATTCAGAGAAGAATGAAATTATTAAGGTGCTTGGGTAGTACATATTTAATTACCTCCAGAAGGCAGCAGCTCACTAACGTGGGTGAAACCAGAGTGATCCAACCTCGGACACAAATCTGAGGAATATGGGGTCAGACTCACAGTAGTGGGAGATCATTTTTTACCGTTAAAGAAAAAAATGTAATGGGATAAAAGGATGAAAATTGTTTATACTAAATACCAGAAAGTATTTCAAAACTTTAAAACTGATGCTACGAACAGATGATGTCACCTAGGAAACAGTTTGAAGATAGAAGTGGGTGGCTGTTGTCAGCTGCCCACCCAGGCTGCAGCCTGTCCCCAAGGCCCTCTCAAGAAAGGCATGGCCCAAGCAGCTCTGGGACTTTGTGACCTGCTCTGCTGCACAGCTGGTATCCCACTGGCTGGAAATCATCCCTCATGTTCACTGTAAGGTGCTGCACATGCTGGCTGCACCTGTGCAAGTGCTTCTTCATGTCTGTGTTTGCATAATTTCCTGTTAACCCACAGAGCTGGGATTTTTCTACAGCTGCTGAAAAAGCTGGCCTACACAACCTAACAGAGTTTAAAGCTCAAACATTTTGCCCACTTTTGAAAATCTCAGCCCAAATGATCAGTTTGGTTTCCTCAGAGACAGCCCCTCTCAGCAATCTGTGTAACAGCAAAGATCCACCAGGCCTTAAGCTACAACATTTCTCCATTCAGAACTCTTTAGGGGAAGGGAAGGAGTCTTAATTCTGGAGTTTGTTTTGCCTCTAATCTAGCAGAACTCAACTATCAAACCACACTGTGACACTCCTTCATTACACATTGGAAGAGAGTTAAATTTCAACAAATATAAGAGGAGGTAGGGATGGGCTGTTCCCCCTGAAAACCCTGTCACACTTTTTGCATACTCTATTTTACAATTGTTTTAAAACTACGTAGAAGATTATGGATAATAATATTTTAGGCAAAATGAATAAATGGGACAGACCACTTTTGCAGTGTCATTCTCCCCACTCTCCTTTTTTTTTTTTTTTTTTTGTGCTTGGAGCAGCTAAGCCCATTGCAGAGAGTATTTTTTATTTGGCAGTTAATCACCAAGGCAAAAGGTCATGTACAAAATCTTAGCTTCCAAGAAACACTCAGTTTAGCAGTTGCCACTAATTGACACCAAGAAAAGATCAGAGTCCAAGCACTCACACACTCCATTTCTCCCCATCTGTCAGTAAGTTAATTGCTGCCTCTTTTTCCACCTCCACTGGCCCCTGAAACCAGAGCGCCCAGCTTTTGAAGGAAGTCACACTTTGACTTTTGCAAATGGCCCTTCAAAAGCCATTCTCTGGTGCTTCTTACAAAACACATTAAAATTGTGATCTTTCTTTACTGTTCCTAATTATAAGGCTAATCTAATTCTCACTAAATGTTACAACAGTTTTAATATTGGCTCCAGCAGGAGTGGAAACATGGAGTTATATTCAGCATCCAAAGATGTTCACAAAGTGTTCGCAAGGTCAGAGGGTCTGGAACCGAGAAGGAGCCGCCACACCTTGAAGTTACTCTCATGCTCTAGGATTTATTGGAAAGAAGCTTCTGCTGTTTTTCAAAGAGCTTCGTAGTGGATATATTTAACCAGTTCCTTGGGAATATCCTCCTAGTGCTAAAATTAGGATTCGATGAGTCTAAAAGACAAAAGTTTCAGTAACCCTAGGTAAAAGTTCATTCAGCAAAGTTGGGTGTAAAGTCCAGTTTAGCAGTCCTTGTCTTTAGCCAACAGCACACTGCCATCGTGTGGTTCAGGCTGTCACCGGCAACTGGTGGAATATCGTTTTCACCAGAGCTTTCCTAGTTTTAATTTTCATTACGTTAACAAGTTTATACCTTCAGA
>VWZN01021700.1:12012-29754 GCA_013396955.1 Regulus satrapa | reverse complement strand
TTTTTTTTTTTTAATATACTGTAAAGGCTGAACACTCAACTAACCCACTGTGTTTAGGTTTCCCTGAGTGCTTCACGGAGATTTGTTAAAGTTATAAAATAGCACACCAAACAATAAAAGAGCTTGTTTCCCCAACCATTTCTGTTGAAAGCTACTTTGTATTTGTTCCTATGCAACAAAAATTAAGTTTATGTGTAGGTGTTCCATGTTTTTACAAACTCTACACTCCTTGGTTGTTATAAGATTAAAACAATTTTCTCCCTCAGTAAATGCTTCCCTTGAAAACCACTGGAAGCACATAATTCATCTGTCCATTTATAGCTTCTATTTTCTTCTAGGCACTGAGAAACTACTGATTGTGATTGTTGTTTTCCCTTTTAAGAAGCTGATGCTGAACAAGTGACAGATAAGACAATTTAATGTTTTGGTGACCATACAGATCGATTTTTCATTTATTCTGAAGTTAAAAAGACAAAAAAGACAAGCAACTAAGGTATGATTGCAGAGATTTTGTTTAGCAAATTACTCTTCTATACCTAGAAAATTTAACAGGCACTCTCATTAAACCTGCAGGGAGTTTTAAGGTAGCTTTAGTACCAATATTTTTCAAAAAGTGCATTCAAAGATTTTTCTCCTGAATCATTTTCTTCTCTATGGAATCTATCAGAACAGTTTGGAGATACAGTACGAGTCTTTAGAAAAAGAAGAAGAAAAAACGAACTTTATTACCACAGGCTGCAGAAGGTCTCAATGAAAAGATAAGTGAAAAGGGAACATTGTGGGGTTTATGAACTGCACAGAGAAATGGAAAGACCGTACAAATTTGGGAAAGTGTTTGTATGGAGAAGGTAAGGATTGGTCCCACCCTTCACATGGTTTCAAACATGAAGAAGGACGCTAAACACTGCTGAAATCTGTTGTTCAGCATGAAGAAATCCTTCTAGGGAGAGCCTTGGGTATCTGACCAGGCTGTCCTCAAGAAGTTTAAGGATGAAGAACAGCCAAGTCAAAATCTTATTTCCATTTATTCTTCAGGAGACTAAACTTGAATGCCAGAACCGTTTACCTGTGCCCAGTCCTGAGGTCAGGTAAGGTGGCACTGACAGGAATTTATGCAGTTTTCATGATACTACACAAAAATAAAAACTAAGATGACTAATCAACCCTGAGCAGTCAACAGAGACATTTAAATTGCTTTCAGTAATATCCTAAATAGCTTTCAGTCATATTTCAGTAATATCCACTGGTTTCAGCTGACTGCATATTTGCAAGAAATTTTAAAATTATGTCAAGGATGTGACAGTGACATCCCAAGCGATCCTAGAAATGTCCTGGAGATACTGTGTTGTTTTATATTCACAAGTCTTATTGCCTTTGCAATGTTGGACATCAGGGAATCACTAGAAAAACTCCAGGATTTTAGATTCGGAAATCCCAGAAGTAATTCTAGAAATAAGCCTGGTTCTATCTATCTATAGATAGATATTTTTTTAAAAAAAACATGAAGCTACTAAAGATAGCAGGAAATTCTCAACTAGGTTCTTAGGGAGCAATTTTTTTCTGCCTGTTCATTTTACTTAAGGTAAATTTTATAGTAGAATAGGGAAGTAGAATTTTACATCCCAGGGATCAGTATCTGTGTAATAATTTAGAACACATGTCTATAGATAGTAATTTTGCACAGGTATCCACTATGAGATTTTTTCCATGGGCTTAACAGTTACTCTCATTACTTAAAATATTACAAATCTTAAGCCATATTAATGAACATGTTTCTATGCAAGTTTTGCAGTACAATAGAATTACATCACTATCAGTACCCTAAAAATAACCATGGGCTCTGCTAAATGCTAGAAGCAGATTTTACTGCCTCATATACTACTCTTGACCACTTAATTAAGTACTACAAAAGCTAATTAATTAGACATCACAGTCTCTAATCATTCTGGAATTCGCTCTATTATGTTCAGCTGGAATATCCTCTTTCCTCAACAGACCCCCTAAAGTTTAGATGAACACAATAAAACACTATGGGGTTTTTATTTTCACCTTTCCAGATATTCAAGATCAGGGTTGAATATTTAGACTGATTCTTTTTAAAAAGATTTTCCCTACTTAACTCTGCCTTTATTACAGTGGATGCTTTTGTGAGCTTGAAAGGCTTCAGCCAGTTTTGGTGTTAGCGTTCTACCATTTTAACCTAACATTGCCAAAAAAATCATTATTTAGAAGGCAAGAATTTCATCAGCTTAGTTCAATGACTGCCTACTGCTGCTGTATCACAACATGCATGTCACATGCACAGGTATTTTATCAAGTGACTTATCAATTAAACCCAACAGCTGTACCTCCACGATTCTAAACTGTTTTGTCAACAAGATGCAGCCGCTCTGTAAAGCCAGCCAGTGTATCGTGGTGGAATGAAAGTACCAATGAGAAACAAGCTGATAAATTGGTTTGACTAATCATTAAAACCCATCCAGTATAATCGTTTTAGCTGATCTCGTTTAAGTCATTCCGTGGAGCTGCCAAGAGAGTTCAGGGACAGGTCGATCTTCTATTCGCATCATGCAAGGATCAGGCAGATAAAATCCGATCAGTTACCTGACCATTCTTGCATTTATATGTAATTATTCCCTGTTGTTTTAGAGCTTCCATCTGGAGGAAAGAAATCTCTTCTCCTCCTGACCTTTTCAGACCTCATGTCACTGTATTTAGCTTTAACAGATGGATTCTACTGATCTGATATGAAAATAGAAATAAAAGATTGAAAACATGAAAAGAGCGGAAAAATATAGAATCATTAAAGCCCTGATTCACTGCTAAGTGCAGGTCAGTGGGTGAATCTTCACTGGATTCATGGGTCATCGGTCAGGCCTCACAGCTTGTTCCTGCCCTAAACTGCAAAAGAATTAAAGAGAGTCTATTAAGAAGGTGACTGGCACTACCTTCCTCTGAGTGGGAGAGAGCAGGAAGGACTGCTAGCCCACACTGTATCCCCAAGGTCATGACCACTCCTAACACACAGCTCCAGTCTAAAGCGCCAGTTCTGAACAACACTCAGGTCTACCTTGTGGCAGTGAGAGAATTGCTCTGAGCACAGCAGATTTCTGCACAAGAGCGGAATTCTTCCTGCCTGTGCATGTCTTTTCATCAATTTCTTCAATTTCTTATTCAATTTCGCTGAAGGCAACAGAGGAGTTTATGTTGTCTTCAGAGTGGAATGTTTTTGAGTTGTCTCTTGGATCACAGATAAGGGCAAATAAAATAAATGCTTTTTGTTTTAAAAAAGGAAGTGTTTAACATCATTAATAAGAAGGAATGCAACTGTTTCCTAGTTTAGTTTTCCTGTTTAAAAAAAAACCCTACACACCCTATCATTACAATATGGCTACAACTATCAAGTGATATAATTTCCTTTATTGTTTCCTGCCCTTAATAATTTTGAGTATTATTAATCAGTTGTCTGTTATTATCCAACTGCTGCTTTTTACTGCAGCAGTGGTTTCATTCCACAGAGGCCAAAGCAATTCCTGCATGCAATGACTTTTATGTAAATGGGGAATGGTTAAATTCATCAGCCTAAATTTAGGAGTAACAAGTCTTGGTTGTAAGTTCTGTAAACTGGACACTTTCCTGAAATTACATTCACCTTACATTAAAGAAATCCAGTAAATAATTTCACCCTTCATCAGTCTAATGCTTTGTGCCATTTCTGAATAAACCAGACTGAAAATCTTGACTTACTTCTATAATGGTCAGCAATGTGTTATGTTTTAAGTGCTATTTTCTCAGTTAACATAAACTTAACTCAGCTGCAGTCAACGTGCTATTGACTAAGTGAAGATTTATGTTTTAAAAAGACAATCTTCCAATAAGTTTGTGGTCCAATTTTCAAGACTCCTGAAACTGGCCAAATGTTCCAAAGCATGTGGCCACATATGAAGGCAGTCAGTGTGCGACTGAGAAACAAGTGAGCTCAAAGGAAAACTTAATTTATTCAATTTTTCTTGCTATTTTTAAGAACTATTTTTTGACAGTACTGATGAAATAAAATTTTAAACACTTTCTAGGCTTCTGATTGTGACTGCAGAAGCATTTTATGTTTTCAAGTGTTATTTAGGGTGTTTATTTAATATACATTAATAATAAGGAATAGGTTTGCAATAAAGAAGTCGGAGGGATACTGTTTCTGCGAGGATCTACACTTATTCCTTTTCCTTTCCATATCTGGACTGCCCAGTGCCTGACTTCTGGAACCTGTGCTGTTTCTGCACCAGTGCCTAAGGTTTATTTGGGGAGGGGAGGGAGAAGGGCTGCTAATGATCTCCCAAAGATAAATGAAATTGCTGATTTAGTCAAGCTCATTCTTGACCTTGACACAAGATGGGACAGGCAAAGGGAAGAGCTCAAAATAGAGCAAGTGTAAGAAAGGAAGATCAAACGAATGCTCAGGTCTGGCCAAGACCCCCCCTACATTCAGCTAACACCTGGCTGAGTTAGAAAACATGACCAGCCCAACCTTCCTGTAGGAGCCGATTGAAGCTGTCAGCTCCCGGCTTGTCACCCACTGCATCAGGAGGCCCCTGGGCTGCCACAAGAGCCCTAATTAGGCAGAAATGGCACTTCGGCAACTGACCCGCCAGGACCTTTGGCAAAGCATTTAACATCATTAGTTAACATTTTTATTAAAAAAAGTGTGAATGTAAATGAACAGCCAATGCATTTCAATAGGGTCTGTCGGTGGCACTGCACGCCCCCCCACTCTCCCAACCACACACACACTTTTTTGCATGAATAGTTCACTTGTTTTCTCTCAAGGGGGATGGGGAGGTAGAGACTGTTTTTCGAAGGGAACAAGACATGTTCAAAGCACAAGCAAGGTCTTAAACAATCAGACACAAACTCTTGCCTTTTGGGAAACGTGTTGGGGAGTGAACAAACAGCTAAATGCAATCCTACCTGCAACATGCCTAAGGGGATGTCTGAAAGGGAAAGCAGGCATAACCCACACCCCAGCACAGAGACACAAAATCACAGCTTCATCTGATTGTTCTAAGGGTATTCATTGTGTTCTTTTCTGTTACATCCAAGAATAGGTGCCTAATTCAGCGAGCCTGCAACCCTTTGCCACAGCTATCAAATATTACAGCAGTATAAAAGAATGAACATCTAAGAATATACTGTCCTCCTCTTTCTTTGTAATTTCTTTATTCGCTGCACATTACCTTTAACAGACGATTACCAAAAAATAACACTCAACATATCAGCGACCTCCCTTAATTTAAGTCCCCACTAGCAGGAGTTTCTCTTTGAAAAGTTATTTATTCATACAGAAGAGTACGCAGCCTTGAGGCAGTTTATTAGTACTCAGTTTTTCTCCAGGTTATTTAACTGAAGATTTTCCATAATTTATCAATAGCTGCCCAAAATCCTGGGGCAGATGTTGGAAATAAGATATACGTGAATATTGAATTATTACAAACACACTTCCTAATAGAGAACTGGACTTGGAAGCATGTACTGCCCTGTGATATTTTATATCTGTTTCCTCTGAACATCCCTCATTCCAGGTAACTTTTATTTTCTTTGAACCCATTATCTCCTTCCTCCTCCAATGGAAGCTACAAATTTCACCACTAGGGCTGATTCCTTAGGCCAGATAAAGACCATATTACCCCAGATTTTGGAATTTTCTCCCTCAGTCTATAACAGCCATATGTTACCAGCAACACTTTTTTTTCCACCAATGAAAAGATTTATTCATTTGTTAGGAAATCATTCTATTACATTCTATCTACATGGCCTATCACTTATGCTTTCTAAATAAAGTACAAATGTAAGATGATATTAAAAAAGATCTCCCACAATTTGGGACTCGGGTACTGAAGATATTGGTTCAAAACCCAACTCATCAATCTTGCTCTGAAGCCCATGGAAATCTATCTTTTTTCTCAGAATGACATTTTAAAAAATGAAATTATAACACCATAATTTTAGCAAACATTGGCCTGCCCAGAGATTCCAGTTCTTGACTGTTTCCAAGTCACGTACATGCCATATAAGGAAAAAACACCAAGCCCAAAACCTGGCTGTGCATCTCTCCTGGTCTGGGCTGGGATAGAGCTCATTCTCTTCCTAGTAGCTGGCCACAGTGCTGTGTTTTGGATCTAGCATGAGAATAATGCAGCATACTGCCAATAATACGCTGATGTGTTTAGCTGCTGCTAAGTAGTGTTTAAGTCAAGGACTTTGAGTTTCCCATGCTCTGCCAGTGAGGAGGTGATGAAGAAGTTGTGAGGAAGAACAGCCAGGATATGACCCCAGCTTGCCATAGGGATATTCCACACCATAGAACTGGAGGGAGTTGGCCAGGAGCCACTGATCACTGCAGGAAGATGGGCTGGGTATGGGTCAGTGGATGGTGAGCAATTACATCGTGTATCATTTGCTTCTCTTTTGTAAATGCCCTGGGATCTATAGATTATGTCATGTAAATTTTTGCTCTCTTTATGTGTGTATCTATACACAAACAAGTGTCTGCAAACTCCTTTTCAACGAGTGTGTTTAGCCTTTGAAACAACATGGAATTCTAGATACACATTTTTAAAGCATGGTGCTGAGTTTAGAAATCCCTGTATGAAGCCTGGCTCGATCTTTTGACTCGGTTGTTGAAAGCAAGTGAGCAGGTAATTTTGGCAGCACAGAAATAATTTTTACCAGTGAATTAACAAAACCAAAATCCACGTCTTTCTAGAGCAGAAAGAAGGTGAGATAGGTATTTTTAAAAGTTGTTTCCTAGTGATATTCATCTGGTGCCTTGTCAATTGCCCTGATGCAGGTTCTTAGCTTGAAAACAGTATTAGCAAAAACAAACAAACAAACATCAAACCAACCTTGTGAATTGCCTAAAAAGCTGAATCCTACAAGGCTCAGAAAGTTGGCAACTGTAAAGAGTCTATATGTGACCCCTCTTCCCATCACATGACTGCTTTCCAGTCTGGTTCTTCAGGATGGCTTCTCCTCTCCTGCTGGGAACTCGAGGGGTGGGTTTAGGGAGAGAGAGGGGACAGCTTATTGAAAAGCCAATGCTCCCTGCCTAGATTTGGCACATTTTCTGCAGGTGCCTCGCACTATAGCCACAATAGGCTCTGGAAGAGAGGATTCAGACCTGTCAACAGCTACAGGAGGCAACTGCACAGCTTTGTCTTCCAGGCTAACTTCATTGTCTGCTGTTCTGAGCCCTGCAGCACAGGCACCCGTTAATGAGATGAGCCCCTTTTCCCTCCATTTGTTCCTCCCTCTGTTCCTCTTGCTTCCTGTAATGATTTCACTTGATCGCATTGGTTGCTTTCTAGTGGGGATTGCTCCAACAATCAGATAAGATAATTGCCTGTAGAATACTGCTCAGCAACAACTATTACTTCCTTTGCTGGAAATGTCAGAGCAATTGAAAGCTCTTAGGGAAGCTCAAGAACAAGGAGGCAAAGAAGAGGCAGCTCCTGTGTAGGTACCTATCTGTGTATATTTAGCAGGTTTGCAGTGGCCAGCTCTCCTGGCCGCTTTATAAGCCACATTTTGAGCACGCTTTATGTTTTCATGGCTTTTAAAGCAACCTAAACACAAAGTATTTCTCACATTTACTTCTGCTTCGGAAGACAATATTGTAGAATTGCCTGGTTTGCATTTCCCCCAATTCATATTCCATTTCTAGAGACCAAACCAATGCAATTTCTTTTTAATCGTAATATTAATCTTAAAATATTGTCTTCATACAAAAGTTTCTGAGGTGAAATGGCAGCTGATAGAAAAGTGACATTCCAGCAGAAGGTAATTTAAATATTGCACTCCAAATACAAGTACAATTAAAGTACCAGAAATAGTTTGGGCCACTATTAAATTCAGTTCTTCACCTGAAACACACGCTGACATTGCCAAAAGCCACGTGATGTTACACCCTGATGAATTATTCAAGAGCACACCTACAGACATCATGCTTTTTAGCACTAAAGTATACAGGCACTAGAGATTTTGTATGACATCAAGATCTCCATTTATTTGACTGACAGGGCAAATAAGCAAGAAAAAAAAAACCACACATGCAAAAATTTACTCAGAGCACAATTGTAGAAACTGCACAAAACTTCATCTTTTATCCTTTTCCATTTCCCATTTTTCCTATACTGCAATGCACTGTCAACAATAACACACCACCACATATCCATAGCCATCAATTCTTTTTACTGTGAATTTCATAAAGAATAAATAGCTTTTGAAAGCTTCTTAGAGATCTGTGAAAAGAGTAGAGAGCTGAATCAGCAGCTGGATCATTACAGGCTATTCATATGCTGAGTTGCTGAGGAACCAACATAGGGAAATTCCTTATTCTTTGGAGAGGAGCTCCAACATAGGCAACTATAAGACACAGCTGGTTTTTTTGTAACATCATGAGATTACAACACCCAAATCAGCGACTGATATCTGGAGAGATACAGGCCTCAGTCTTGCAATATTATTCAACCAAACTTACACTGGTTTAACTATGTAGAGAGCCAGATGTAAAACTTGTTTATACACTGAATGTTTCAGAAACTGAACACTATTTTAGAGCTAATTTCATGGTTACATTCTGCTACAGAAAGCTACGTGCAGTAGGACTTGCTCCTTGAAAATCTGATTTAATCATAATGTGGGTCTCCAGTTAAACTAAGCACTACTTTCTGAAGTCCATTCTATAATTTATTCTGAATAATTTAGATGCTTTTGCTGGAGGATAAGTTTTTCAGCAGTGAAGTAAAAGGATTCTGTAGACATATAAAATATAATTTCCTCTTATTCTTTTCATAAATATAGTTTGAAAACTTGATAATTGCAAGAGGCACATTTTTGTTTAAATAGTGCCATAAATGGTTTGTCAAAATTAATTCTATGTAAAACTTCAACATGAAGAACTGTCATACAAGAAACTGAGAGTAACTGATCTCTCTTTGTGCCTGAAGCTTAGGCTAGCAGTCTGACTCTGGAGCCCTTGACAAAAACTCACACTTCTGGAGAAAAGCTGGAAGTGGTAATTGCTACTGATGCTTGTCCTGAAACAACGTGGCCTTTGAATGAACTCCCATTACAGGGCAGACTAGTGCAGGAGCTTCACAAACACTTCATGACAGTCCTGAAAAAATGACCCTTTATAAGCAGGAAACACACACACACACACACACACAAAATGCGCTGCTGTCTTCTGACAAGGAGGCAGGGAATTTAAGATGTTCCTCTGCGCTTTTTCTAGATGCTTATCCACACAGAATATGGGTAGAATTAAAACAAAATTGAGAGCCATGCTGTTTATTAAGATGTTTTGCTGCAAGCAGGCAGTAATCCATCTCAGATTTAAGCCTAAAAGCCTTTCAACTCGTAGATCATGTGCTTGATATACGCATGAGGTGAGGAGTAGATGATCCAATAGCCCTTTGTGGATTTAAGCTTTTAACTGCCAGGATACCATGTGACTTTTAAAATAGAGCAATAGTAAGTACTTCTCAAAATAATTTCATTGTGTCACCTACTTATGGATAGAATGTTCTAGTCTGTGTGTGATGGACTGCTTCCCTCCCCATGCATTGGAGCAGGTAACTGAGAATTAATAAACCAGTACAGTCAAAAAACCTGAAGGTTTTACACTCTGACAAAGACAACTGTGTACATTTGGTTCTACTCTTGGCCTAATCACTAAACATCAGCAGTTGACCAAAAAATACATCCTCTTTCTTTGCTGAGGAACGTGATGAATTTTATGATAGATATTTGGGCACATTAGGTGTATTGATTGTTTTCTGGTTGAAGCCTGATGAGTCTTCCAGTCCTTCTCATTGCTTCAGGTGCATTTCACAAAACATAAAAATGCAAATTCACTACCTTCTTCCTGTTCTACAGAGTCTTCTGTCAAAAACCTCTTTTCCTCACTCCTCCCCTCATGTTTTTTCATTAGCTATTTGTAAGAAATGGAGATTAGAAAGCAGCACATCTGTATAAAGGTACATTCCTATCAGTGCAACAGACAGCAAGACAATATTTTCAGTGGATAACAAGCGTATTTTCTAATAAATAATACATCCTGATGGAAATCTGACACTAGATTCTATTCTTCAGCACAATTCCAGTTACGCTCCATTGAACCAGAACTTTTCTCACACTAATATAATGAAATGCACCATATCAGTACACCATAACCAAACAGGGTTGAACAATTCCATCAGCGCAATTAATGCAAGAAAGAGAAGGACTTACTGGAGTGAGTCCTGTGCAGGACACAAAGATGATTAAAAGGCTGCAGTGTCTTCCATCAAGGGAGAAGCTGAGACAGCTGGAACTCTTCAGTCAGGGAAAGAGAAGGCTCAGGGGGGCTCTCATCAATGTGTATAAATACTTGATGGGAGGGAATGAAGAGGAGAAAGCCAGGCTCCTCTTAGTAGATCCCACTTGGCAAAGCAAGAAGCAATAGGCACAAATTTTAAAACAGTACATTCAGTGTAAGACAAAAATATAATTTTTGCCATGAGTGCAGTGAAACACTGGAGCAAATAGCCCAGAGAGGTTATGGAGTCTCCCTCTGGAGAAATTCCAAACCTGACTTGCACATGGTCCTGGGACACCTGCTTGAGTAGAGCCTGTCTGAGCAGGTGACAGGGAGTCTATGATCTCAGAAGGATGACTTCAACCTGAATGATGAGTCCCCAATTTACATCATTGGATGGCTTCAGGAAAGGAAGATCAAGTTTTGTGAAAATTCATTTGAAAGCTGTACCCTTGTGCTCTAGGAATCTGAAATGCTGTGTTAATATTAAATAGCATTTTCTTCTAAAAGTCAACATGTTAATTACCCTATTTATTTTGTAGAGTTTTCAATTGTTCAGTTGAACAAAAAATACTTTCCAAAAACCAAGCTACATTCCTAAGTAGACTACTTCTACATTGGTTCATAGGTGTTTGAATTTTGAAGTATTTTTATCAGTGTCTGAAGAGGATGAATGCAGGTTTTGTATTAGAAACATTCACTATCTCTATATATCAGCCACTGCCTAATTTTAGAAAACGGAGACATTTGAAATCTGAATTAATCTCTGCACCTGCACCATGCCTGGTTACTGCTCCAAGAGTCACATCTCTTCCAAAACACTCCAAACCCACCAGAATGACCTCGTGGTCATGGAACTCTTTAATTTCCAGCCTTGCTGTCAGAAATGCTATGCATTTACAAGTGTCATCGATTTTCAATGGAAGTCAAAGGTGCACAGGCTCACTCAAAATCTTCTGCTTTGAGGCAAGCCACACAATGAGCTTCTAATGGCATTCTCTCGGTACAAAAAATTTATAAAAACAGTATTTCATGGATGAGTAAGCCCCCAAGCACTAATTCCAGTCAACAGATTCTTTTCCTACAAAATAAGGAGTATTTCATTGCATAAGCTGGACGTCATTCAAACATAGTCTGAGTGCCTTGTATGGAACTGTTAATATTATGTATTCTTCAGAAGTCAGACTTTGAAAAGCTTTTCAGTTTACTATCCCATCTTACTTCAAAACTGTGAGTATGTCAGATCTCTTTATTTTTTTTTTTAATTAACTAAATGAGTCTTGAAGTGAAGAAAACAATTAAAGATAACAACAGAAATAGGGAAACACGGAATTTTGCCTCCACTGCTCACAAAGCATTTCCCTAGCTTTAGGGGAACTATTTAAAACTTGTTTGTAGCAAAAACAGGATCAAAATGGTTATAAAGGTCATATGACTTCCATAAAAGATCTGAAAATTTTGCAGATTTGTGTATAAATCCCTCAACAGGAGGCAAGTTTTTTGAAAAAAAAAAAAAAAATCCAACCAAATATATTTTTGAATTAAATTAACCTAAATTAGTGAAACAGAAGAAATGAAGTCAGTTATAAATTCATATGATCTTATGGGCTTATCATGAAATGATAGTCAAGCTTTTGCTCCAGATGGTGCAATAGTGCTTGTGACATCCACTTTGAACTGCAATCTAGTTATGTGTCAAGCAGGAGAGTCCATTATTCACTGCATCAGTGCTGGGGAAAGAAGGTTAAAAGTTCAAGACATGCCCCAAGTGATTAAGGTTGTAAAAATCAGGAGATATACCATGGGGAAAAAAATGCCACTCTTCCTTTTCTTCCATACTCAGTTTGTTCCCCCTCAAAAAATGTCTTTAAGCAAACAACTAAAACCAAAAAACCAAAAACCAAACACCAAACCCCCAAAATAACAAAAAAATAACAGGATGCAGGAATACCACAATTCCCTCCAGTAATGTACAAATTATGTTTTAAATTGAACTCCTTAAACCGTTCTGCTACCAGCTTCATTGTACCTAGAAAGAAACATAAAGGCTTCTCTTAAAATCTGTCCACAAGTTACAGGACTTGAGAACCCAGCTAACACTTCCTCACTCATTGGGATATTGTTTTCAGTTATTACTTGTAGCTAACTCAGCTTTCAAACTTTCTTTTTCATGCAGCCCACAGATCACAAGTTCATCTGCACTAGTCAGGCTTCACTTCTTAGCCATGCAAACCTTTGCTGTGCTGAGCAGTAACATAACCTGCAAATTGCTTCCCACCACTCCAAAAGTTTCTGCATTTGGAACTGCAAGTGCCGCTTCTCCAATACTTGAGCAAATTTAGATTTCTAATTCAATATAAAAAGAAGATGTACAACGTGAAAAGTGACGCTAAAAACATTTCAATTAAAAAAATACTTTCTGCAAAATTCTTCATAGTGAGAGTAATGAATGGAAAGTATTACCAAAAAAAAGGTGCTTTAGTGCTCAGAACCTTTGAGAAAGTCATTCTTTTCAGGAAGGTCTCTTCTTTCAACCAACAGGTAGAAAAGAGAAATTCCATTGTAATAAATATTCTGTCTGCCATTTTCTAACTCGTTGTTTATCGCTGAGCTTGACTGCCTATTTGTATAAATTGTATTATGTATTATGTACTGGTAATGTCATGGCCACATTGCTGCATCCTCTTTGAAATTAAGTCAATACCTCACAGGCAGTAGCTGATGTCTTAGCACCCATTTTCATGTAAAGGAAAATACTGGATATGAATTTCACAAAGCCTGATAACATTCCGACTTTGTATATATTTGTGTGTTAACATTTCAGAGTGGCATACTGACAGTGCAGACAAAAATCCCTGTAATCCATCACATCAGGGTCCTTGAACTACGTAGGGTTTAGTAATGCCCTAAAGTTCACAGCACTCACTTCAAAATTTACACACAAAGGAACCCTGTAGCAAACTTCTGACACCCAAGACTCGAATTCATCAGTAACTTGTGCATTACATTAAAAATCCTACACACTACAGACAAACCTGAGGACATCCTCCTGTAAACTCCAACCTCGGCTCAAAAACCTTGTCTTTAAATCCTGTGTGTTCCAAAAGCACCTTTGGAGTTTGAATGACAAATCAAAGCCCGTGAGCTCTCACCCTGCAGTCCAGCAGGCTCCTTCCACAGGGCCGGGCTCACCCTCGCACAGCAGGAGCCGAACAGACCCACAGGAAGGATCCTCAAAGTTTAGAAAGAAATTAGAAACTAAAGCCCACTCAACTTGAAATAACCATTGGAGCGGAGAATGATTACTCAAGGCAAATGAACTCTCATATGAGTACTTGGGAAATTAAAATAATAGTGCTGGGGGAGTTGGGGGAAGTCTTAAGTAATTATTATAAATTTTCAAATATGTGATATATACATATATATTACTTCAGTTCTTGCAAGATTTTATCTAGACTAAAGGTCTAATCTAAACGTTGTGTTCAGCCATGTCCAGGGACAGAATATTTTGTTTAATCTTATACATAAAGATACATTTAGCTTTGTTACTGGAGTATTTTCTTTAGAGGACATAGAATGCTAAGAATAAAAAGAAACACTAGAAGAAGCACTTTAGGTATAAAAAGAAAAATAATTAAAAAGCCTTTTAAAAAGTTATAATGCCTCAAAAGCAGTAATATATCTGTAGAAGAGAATTTGTATCACCAAGCTAAAAAGACAATCCTGATTTTATTGGAAATGTCGTGCAGTTTTTAGGTACTGAGAGCTGACTTCAAAGAAGCTCTTGTCAGCGGAATGAGCACACATTACTCCTCTGTGAAATCCTACAAGGACACAGATGGCAGTGAGACCATGATCTTAATTGATTTAAGGGTCAAATTTATATCTTTAAAGAAGAATTTTAGAACAGCAAAAAGCAAATCCTTCATGCGACCCTTTTAAGCATGAGGCACTGTACTTGGGTTTAGAGCATGCCTGATTAGCACCACCTATTTATACCCAAAGGGATGCAGGTGAAAATGGGAACACACACAACACGGTATCATAAACGAGGAAAAGCTGATTGTAATTTGTTTCCTGGCACAGGAGTTATAATAAAGGCTCAAGGCGAGAAAAAACTCTGCAGGGTTGCTCTCAAAAGAAACGTGACCCATTTCTTTCTGAAACCAAA
The DNA here is from genome assembly GCA_013396955.1 of Regulus satrapa. NCBI lineage: Eukaryota > Metazoa > Chordata > Aves > Passeriformes > Regulidae > Regulus > Regulus satrapa. Next base: position 15,232 of record VWZN01021700.1, on the reverse strand, counting down.
ATAAGAGGCAATCTAGAAGATTTGGGGCAAAATCTGTTGAGAGGACATCAAAATATGGAGCCACCCCTAGGAATGTCAGGATTGCAATTATACAGATGGGGTTTTAATGTACGTTTTCATATAAGTGAGGTATCTTCACCGTTTAAAAACTAAGAAAAGAACTACTACAGGGTGTCATTTGTACCCAGTAATTTTTCAAAGGCCAGAGTTACACCAGTCTGGCTTTTCCTCACTGGGTTTGTTCCTTGGCTCTTGCTACATATACTTTGATTAGAGAGTTTTTAATTACACTTTAGCCTGTTAGCACCATGGGGCCAATAAAACTAAGAGAAATAGAACTAAATTCTTTTCATTCAACACAACTGGTAACTAAACACCAATTAATTACACCCACACAAGCCTAATGAAGATAATGGGGTTGCAGAGAGTTCACGGATGGTATGAAGTGGCTTGTGGTATCCTAACCTTAATCAATTAACTACTTTGTAATAGGGAGGATCACAGGATAAGCCATCCTCTTTCTACATGCTTACAATTACTATTACCGTTAATGGAAATTGCATGGCCATACAGATAATTCATGTAACGTTCACTTGATCGGGAAACAAAAATTAGAAATACTTGAGGGGACTCCCTACTAGTGTATCCAACAGTTTCTTGAAAAGAAGAGTGCAGGGTTATTAAATGAGTATCATTCTGCTTCATCTCATTGCTTCACTTAAGGCAAACCTGGGAGGTTTTTTTTCCAGGGAGGGGGTATCCACAGCGTCTCTGGGAAAATTGTGCCAATGCCCCACAAGCCTCAGAATTTCATCCTAATATTTAATCCGTATCTGTTTCAGTTTAAGGCAAATTCCCTTTCTTGTATTGCTGCATGCCCTTGTAAAAGTCTCTATCATTCTTCTAGGAGGCTCTTTTAGGTACTGCCAGGCCTCTAAAGTTCCCCCGGAGTCTTCTCTCAGCCAAACAATGCCAACACGCTCAGCCTGTCTTCAAAGCAGAAGTTCTCCAGTCCTCTGAGGACCTCAGCTGCTCTCCTCTGAACTCATTCTAACAGTTATTCACATTCTGGGACCCCCAGACACGGGTGTTGTGCTCCAGGTGGGGTCTCAAATAGTGGACCAGAGTGCCACAATCACCTCCTTTGACCTGGACTCTCGAAGCCGAGCTTCTCCTCCATGTGCACCCCCAAGTCCTTCTCGCCAGCCCCTGCCCTGCTCAGCTCCCTGTCCCCTGGCCCAAGTGTATGTCAATGCCCTGAACTCTATGTTTTTGGGGAACCTTCACAAACAAGAAGCCCCAAAAGGGGAACATCAACTGGATGTCACTGGCATCCATGGAGTGGTGAGGTTTACTACTTAAGCCCTCTCTGTCACTCTCTTTGTCTGCCCCCACCTCTCATCTATTCCTTTCCCTCTCTAAGTTACTGTTAAATGAAAGCCATACTATTGACTTGGACTTTGTTTGCACCTTAACTCAGGCAGAGGCATTTCTGATCAGTTTAATAACCAGACCGTAACAAGGAGCTAGAAACCCACAAGCCCAGAGGCTGCTCCATGCTACTTCCAGTTGCTTTGGCTGTTGAAGGCATGTCAAGTGTGACACAGGTGCGTTGTTCTAAAAAAAATCCATGTTAAATAAAATCTGTGTGTTGTCATCATATGGTCTCATTTGCATCTTCATTCAGGCAGAGGCATCTTGTCACTGCCCTCCCCTTGGACACTGGGCCATTGACCACAAACCCTTCTGTGTGACCATCCAGCCAATTATTTTTCTAACAAGTGGTCCATCCATCAAACCCATCCCTCCAGTTTAGAGAAAAAGATGTTGTGCTGGCAATGTCAAAAGCTTTGCACAGGTACAGGCAGCTGATGTCAGTTACTCTTCCCTCATGTACCAACACTCTTACCCCTCTCTTCTCTCAGTCGTTGATTTTTCCTTTTGTGACTTGGGTGGTGTAGCTGCAGCACTTGCCAGTGAATGGAGGCACAGAAGTGATTGAGTATATGAGCCTTCCTCATAATCCCAGGCAATCAGTTCTCCCACTCCCTTCCAGGGAAGTCTGACATTTTTCCTAGTCTCCCGTTTATCTCCAACATGTTCCTTCATGATGCATTTTGTTTAGAGCTTATGAAAGTGCAGAAGGTGAGAAACTGATACAGAAGTACTTATACATATCAGCAGGCAGAGCTCTCACATTGGGTGGTATTACCCAGCATAAGATCATGCTCGGAGACCACCACACCAGCTCTCTTCACCTCCAGAAGCCTGTTCTTCCAGGAATATTGAATTAAACTGGAGCTTTCTGGGACGAGCCTGTGTACGTGACAAATATCTGGCACGATTTGACTCCTGCCACGCAGGCCTCTGTCTGCACAAGTCCCTCCTGAAGCAGTGATGTGTCCACAGCATCATCTCCTCCTGAAGCAAGAAAATCAAGTGAGGCATTCGCTACCTGTAGCTCTCCTCAAGGAACAGGTAGTGTCAGTTTAGAAACTTTTCCAGAGAAAACAGCTTTAGAAAAAGAGGGTTTAAATCCCCGGAGAGGTACCATAGTATTTCTAAAGGATGTGAAAGGAATAGAAAATGATTCCTTAGGGATTTTTCTTCATTATCACCCCACCCAGAGAAGTGAGCACACAATGAGCAAAGGTCCACACATATTGATTTTAGAGCTGGGGAAGTGTGCAGCTAACAGCTTTTAAATATCTCCACTTTCAGTTACTTCAACAAAATTACCAGTGAACAGTGTAAGAAAGTGAAAGTTTTTGTAGGAAATTGCGGGCCAAAAATGATCGCTTAGGTCGCGAAATGTTTCTTTTCATCGAAAGTGGAGGGCTTTCAAACGCAGGAGTTACTGTGGGCGTTTTGCGGCGTCGTCTTCACCAGACATTTCCCAAACCACAGCCTGTCCCCTCTTTCAGCACCATAATCTTACACGGTTTTGTCGCTCGGAGACTTCTAAAACCCAAGAGCGCTCGGTCGGGCCGTCCTGACTTGGAACGCATGCCCGGGCTCTGAGGGAAGTGCGGGCGCGGCGCTTAGGAACCAACCCGGGCCACACCGACCCGGCTCCGCTCCCAGCCCGGGCGGCTCTGAGGGAGCAGAGCCCCGGCACCGTGAGGCTCCGGCGCGCCCCGGGACGCCGCTGTGCCGCCCTGGGGCCGGCGGGGAGCGGGACGAGGGGCGGGCGCTCCCCGGCTCCGTTGCTCGGCAGCGG
>VWZN01021700.1:1394-11919 GCA_013396955.1 Regulus satrapa | reverse complement strand
CCCGGATGCTGCGCCGAGTGCGTGTCCGCAGCAGCCGGGCTTCTTGTCCTCTGCTGGTGGCTTGTCTCGACACAGAAACAAAGTAGTCCACTTTAGATGGACTCTTGTTTGTCCCTAACAAAACTGCTGCTCAGTTTTGAGCAGCAAACTCCCAGCGGCGACAGGGGATGGGTGGTGTTCACACTGCAGCTGTGAGCGGTGTGAGCTGTCCTTTCACTGCCACCAAAGGCAGACCGGCCTTCTGGAAGGGTCAGGAATCAGCGATTCTGTCTGTTCCCACCTGGCAAAATACTGTCGACTGTAGTCATCATGAAACCTCACTCAGTGGCGATACTGGATTTGCCAATACTAGAATAGTGAGCAGCTCTTGAAAAACAGATTTCTAGTATGGTCCCTGATGGAAGAGTGGCGGTGGAATGGATACATTTCATTCCATCCTGTACTGTTTCCCATCTCCAAGTGCTTTGCCATCGCCAGTGAAACTGGTAGCACATTTCCTTGCTTTGCTGGTTAGTTGGTTGTTCCTCTTCTTTGTAGCTCTAAGTGTTTCATAGTTTTCCCATTTGGTAAACCATGGTTTGGTAACTCTCCGATACCAGATTAAACAATGGAACTAGTAAGGAAGCACGTAGAAACCTCAGGTAAAAACATCCTCCTTTTTCTAAACCAACATTGTATTAACTGTGAACAGAGACCCAAATGCATTGAATTACAATAGCTCATCATGCCCGTTAAAGGCCATGCTGGAAGAAGAATGAGGACTCTGCCTACCAGAAGCCATGGTTTCCACCTTGCTCACAGGCTCAAAGCCAGCTGGAACATATAAATCATAGAATGATAGAATATGATGAGTTGGAAGAGACCCATAATGGATTTGTTCAGTGGTGGATTTGACTGTAAGATATTTCATGGAATAAAAGGCTCGGTACTTGGAAATTGACTTTTAATTGAGTTTTTTTCTCTTTCATTTAAGGCTAACTACTTTTCTAAATTTTCAAAAGCTCCAGTAATATGCAAATTAGTTGGAAGAAAAGTTTTTGATGGAGTTGGTCAGCCAACATTAGAAGTGGAAATACACTGTACAGTTAAAAACTATGAGAAGGTATGAGCTGTTTCTTCTTGGTTTGTTTGTTCTGCTATGTATCTGGGAGAGGTACTATTCTTCTCGCATCCCAAGGAACGTTTTATTTTCCATTTTTATGACAAGCTATAATCCCTGTGACTCAGCAGTTGAGTGTTGTAACTTGGAAAAAAAAAGGTGTTGTGAAAAGTTCGACAGCTATGAAAATTTTATTTTCCAGGAATTAGACAATATTTTGTGAGTGGGATATAACCGTGTATCTTCGTATCTTTTTTTTTTCTGTCTTAATGATCATGTAGGTTTTCCTTACACCCCATACTAACCTGATACGTTCATTTTCATTTCACCTTTTTCTTTAATATTCAGATCTTTAAATTTCTCTTCATGTGACACTTTCAGAAAAACACAGTTCAGGTGAAAAACAGTATAGATAGAGGCACTTCTTTTACACTGAGCTAATAGGTTGATGTGGGTGACAGAAAAGTCAAACCTACCCATTTAGCACCGGCAGTGCAGAATTGATGGCTTATCTCTCCCCCAGCCTGAAATATTCAAGTTACATCTTTTCAGATCTAGCTATTGAGGAGTAATTATTTCTGCTTTCCCTCCTAAACTCTGGTTCACTTAATTCTTGAATTACATGCAACCTCATAGATGGTCCCAGGAAGTAAAGTTCATACTGTTAGTACAAGTGTGGGAAATTTGTAAATTATATCTTCCTTAAGTGAATTTTCTTAATATAATGTGTTCTTCATCAGGACAGAAAGATAGGTTTGAATCATCTAAGACACATCATGATCATGAGGGATGGCATTAAGCATGAATCCCGATGAATCATGGTACAACAGGCTACCAACAGCTGCAGTAAATGTGTCCTGTGGACTGTAAGGTCCTTAACTCCATTCTATTCTGATAGCATAATATATGCATAAGGCAGATCTGTCACAGGGGTTTTGCCTGTGTAATAATTTTAGATTAAAAAATTTGAGTGGTGTCTGCAATTACCAAAGTATAAGAGCCTGAAAAGAAGGTGCTGGGTGAGAAAAGACAAGTGGAGCAAATGGATTTGGAGATAGGTACTTCTAGAGCTGGTAAGGACATACTTCTTAGTCTTTCATATGACATTTCCAAGTTAGAAATGAGTGTTTTAAACCTTTTATATTGTTTTTTTGTTTTGGTTTTGTTGCTTTATTTTTTTGCAGAGGATTTGTTCCATTGTAATGGCTACTCATTCTCAAACACCTCAGAATGCTTTACCTGAAACAAGTGAAGCTGATGAGAAAGAAAGAAATGACTCTGTTCATACTGCTGTGGAATGGGTCACTGAATCACTGAGCACAATATTAAGGGACTTGGAGCCTACTGACCAGTGTGAAGCTGATAAGATACTTGGGTAGGTCTTGCATATTACAGAAATTATTGCGTTTGAATATTTGAAATATTCATCATTAATTTAGAATGAAATTAAATTTATAATAAAAAACACACTTTCTACTTTTTAAAAAATATATTTAGGATGTGATGTCTGTCTCAGAGCCATTTCACTACATTGTTTCCTGCTTTTCATAGTTATGATATAAAAAGCATGCTGGTTTGGGCTGCAACACTGAACACAGGCTGTAGCAAATGTTTTGGATTGCCTTCCACATGGACTAGATTTGGGAAAACCTCGATATAGGGAATAAGGACCCAGTTGGAAAGTGGGTCTGAATAAGATTTTACTGCGTTGTTTACACTACTTTATATACCTCACATACTCAGTTTGCCTGAATTGGCTCTCCGTGAGCCATGGGTGCAGATTTCACTTCATGCATGTGATTGAAATTCAGCCACCTCTGAGTTACACAATAACCAGTGTACAACTCACCTACTGTCTTAACCTAGGCCAGGCTGATGGATGGCATGAGGTTATGACAGGATCTGTTACCACCCGTGCACAGGAAAGAAATCCTTCATGCTCAGACTGTCTGCTCAGAGCTGACTTTCAGACCAGAGTGATTTACAAAGCACGTTCAAGGCTTTGAGACACTTGCTTGTGGTCCTGTCTGTTTAGTCAGTGCTGCAGATGACTACAAAAAAGAATGATAGAATAAATGTAAAGGAATCTATGGCAGAAGCTCAAATACAACACTCAATCTACCTCTTGCATGTTCTTTAGCCTGCATCACATCTGTCCACTTGTCACATGTCTAACAATATTTTGACCCAGTAATTTTTATGCCTCTCCCCTCAGTGAATACTTTGAAAATAAGGTAGAAGAAAACAAGGAATTGGAAAAGCAAAGAAAAGGAGAAGAAGAAAAAGAGGAAGAAGAAGCAGCAAACGTCACTCTTTCCCCTGCTTCATGCCCTCCATCCTCAACACCTAAGAAAAAAAGGGGAGGAAAAACAGGTTTTACTTTATTTAATTTCAGTATTTTCTGCAATACAGATATTGATTAAGGTCCTAAAAGACACCCTGTCTCATGTTCAAAGGGTTTGGTTACTCTCTCCTGACCTTTTTGATCACAGCAGTTTCTGCAGCAAAATGAGGGAGGGGAGAACAGTTTCCTCATCATTCACATGCATTGGTTGAACAGAGTTTCTGCCTTTGTTTTACAGCTGGGTTTAGACAGGAGGTTATTATTCTTCAAAGTGAGGAGTAAGAATGGAGGAGGATGCAAATGAATAAAAATGAAAATGATTAGGAAAGAAAAGGAAATCACAGAACTGAGTGGTAAAAAGGAAACAGAATTAAGATAGAAGCTAAAAACAATTGAAAGAGGAAGGACAGTTTCCTTCTAAAACTGAGAAAAGGAGAAAATACAGGGAAAAGGAACAGAGGAAGAAAGAAGTGGGTGAGAGGGGTGTGAAGGGTAGTATAGAGTAGAAGGAAAGAAGCATCCTACTGGAGGATAAAGGAAAAAGTGATATGAGACTATACAGACAAGGGAAGAATACATGGCCAAAACCAAACAACCCAAAGGGGAAAAACCCATATGTTATCTCCATCTATACCTTAAACTCAGACAAAAAAAAGGATTGTTGTCACTTGTTGGAAGGGCAGAAAATTTTGGCAAATTATTTATTAGTTTAGTTGTAACTACCACATGCTGTCATTAAAACTTCCCCCTTCCTATGTTAGATGTGTGCACAGTAAATTACCCTTTGACCTGAAATTTAACTTCTGCACTTGTCAGGTCCATCCAGATACCATCAAAGTGTATTGGATACTTTGTTCAAGCTTCTGCTGACACATCTGTGTTTTCACTGATTGTGACATTGGCTGTAATATTCTTGTTAGGCTCTGTGCCTGTAATATTTGGAGCCAATATCAAAGAGTCCCCAGTGCAGTGGTTCTTGGGAATCAGATCACTCAGCAGGTGCTCCCTGTAACTGTTCATATGAACACTTACAGGCAATAAATATGGCAGTGGGAACTGCTTGGTTTAAAGCATTTTGGACAAAGTTATTTGATCTGAAAGGGAAATAAATTCTTTAAAAAATTTAATATATAATATTTAAAAAACCTGTCTTCTCTTTGGGAATTCCAATTGTAATAGGCCTGAATTTTTTTTTCACAGTCATTATTAGAAGAAATCAAGTATTTGTTTTCCCAAAAAGGTTATAATGTAATCTCCCATTTTTATGCAAAATCTGAGCATTTAAGGAGAACAATAAAGAAGAGTGAAAACATGCTTTTGAAAGGAACCTGAAAAGTGATATATTATTGGATTCAAACATATATAAATAAAAATACATATTTCAGTGGCTGAAAGATCTCCAAAGGAAACAGACTTGAAATGCATTTGAAACCAGAGTGAGGACAGATACTCTGCTTACTTCTGAGTTCATTCCATATAAAACAGCTGACAAAATTAAGATTTAAAAAAAAAAAATTATCGGTTTTTAGTACATGGGATATACTCTGAAATGACAAACACGGTGTTTACTCACACAGCTCTGATCCACAAGCATATATTTAGAACCCAGAAAATATTCAGCTCTGGCTCTCTGTGTGGCAGGAAAGAAGGCGTCAGTGGAAGTGAAACCCATCCCACCTGCAGAACCCGCTCAGTCTGTGCTGTGTGGCAGCTTGGCCATCGGGGGAGCATCACTTGCCATAGCAAAGGCTGGGGCCACCATTAGCCACGTCCCCTTGTACTTATACACTGCACTGCTGAAACACAATCAGGTACCTGGGGCTTTTGTACTTTCGTTTAGTTTGTCCCAGTTGTCATAATTATTGCAGCCAGTTGTGACGGTATTATTAAATTTGCCTTATAGAATATACCCTTAACACCATTGCCTGTGTTCACAGTTTTTGAACCCTGTACCGTAACTGAAATATGTATAGGAAATTATTCTGATTTTTACATTTTCATTTTCACCTGACACTCCCAATTACAGGAGTCACCTAAAGAAATGACTCTACCACTCCCAATGGTTACTCTGTTGAACTGCGAAAGAAAACCACCTACAAAACTGAAATTAGTCAAAGAAGTTATGCTTATAGCACCAGTTGAGTTATCACTCAAACAGGTACTGTTTCCTTTTTTGAATAAATGTATTCTATAGACATCATACTAACTACATATATACGTAAGTATATAGGTTTTCTCAGTATAGTCCTTACAAACTATATTTTTCATTTTTTGGTTAGCTCACAAGGCCAAAGTTTTAACAGATGTTAGCGCAGAATTCTAACACTAATAACATTCAATTAAGTAAAAAGATGGTTTAAAAGAAAAAACCATGAAGATTTAAGTTATTACACAATAATAGATTTTGCATTAGTAGATTATAAATATTACCAGTTGTTTGATATAACATGCAAAACAACAAAACCCATAACAAATACACAGGAAATCATAAATATTTGGGAATAAGTTGCTTAAAAATGAAATTGTGACATTAGAAGGGAATACAAAGAGCAAGAAGGATTTTTGAGACAGATGGGATCAGCCTTCTCTCTTTTTATTTAGCCATGTGTAGCATTAAAGAATGTATCTGCAGAAGATTCCCCCATCAGGGCTGTGATTGCTACTTCGTGTGTTGGTGACCTGAACAAATAGCTGAGCTCGGTTCTCTTTCATTTTGCTTTTCCTTTAACTTTTCTGGATGGTGCACCAGAGCTGTTAACAAGGTCACCAATTCTGCCCCGTCCCAAGCCAGGCTGCCTCCCAGTGCCCGTGGGAGAGGAGGAAGGTGCTGGCTGCAGTGCAGAGCTCCCAAAAGCACAAAGCTGTTTGTGTTATTGCCAGCTGTGACTGACTTCTGCCCCCTTCAGTATTCCTTCACTGGCACACTTGGAGAAAGTCTGAAATGTCCTTTACCAAGTTCCCACTCAACACTTGCTAGCTCAGCTGTAAAGGAAAAAAGAGCTTTGCATTAAGAGCAATTAGTTCATTTAATTGGAGTGTTCCCCAATGTTTAAAGTCAAGACAGGGATTTATTTTTTTTTTTCCCTTGGAAGTGTTCTGGAGGTAAATGCACTCAGTCTTGGCAGAGTTTAGGAAGTCTTAGGCAGAGTCACAATTGGAAACAGGGATAATCACCTTCCCACTTCTCAGATATAAATGCACAGATATTTTATAGTTGTTACATTTCTGAAGGGCTACTTTTGGGGAGAAGACTCCTTTCCTTGACAACCCATAATCAAATATTCCTGCTCATTCCACTGCTATTAACCCTTTATCACTGGACACTTGACTGCATTCTGTGGATGGAGAGATTGTGTTAAGGAGTCTGTAAAGCTTTGGGCTTTTTTGAAGACTTTATATTAAGATGTGCATTTAGACAAAGTGTTGTCCCTCTTTTGATTTAAGCTGCTAAAATGAATTAATATCACCTTCTTTTGAAGATTACTGTTATTTAATTTCAGGGCATAGCAAGAGTTCTGGATATTCAGAAAGAAATGACAAGACTGTTGGAGTCTCCAGGCAAAACGGTAGAATAAAAAATGTGTTCTTACAGTGAGATGTACTTCATTTGATCTTTGTACACCAGTGTCCTTTTAAACATCCACATGGACCACTTAGCCTGCCACAAGCTCATGGCACAGAATAGAGGATGTGTTTCTCTGACAGATGAATAAAACATTGACCATTTGGTGATACTAAATTAGAAAATTTAGAACAAAATGTGGTTTTAAGCATAAGGCTTTCTGTTTACCTGAAGAAATATGCTGGGATTGAATGGTATGAGAGGGAATATGCAATACATATTCTGACCTTGCTACACCTCTCACACGCAACGTGTTTAATTCTGGGTACTATTACTGTAGCAGCAAATCAGGCTCAGTGTGTGCATGTGCTTTTTGGAAAGCAATGTCGTGGTGTTTCTCCAAGTACAGAGTTTAGATTCTCATTTCCGAGATCCTCTGTATTTTGATGAGCTGGGTGAGAATGTCTTGAAAAACAAATGATGGTTAGACAGATGTCCACATAGAAATAAACATTTTGAATGAGTAAACACCACAAAATAAAATTATTAAACTATTAAATAAAGCTATTTCCTAACTGAAGTCATTACAGTCTCTTTTGACCAAAATTTCATTTTTCTTTTCTCCTTTTCTCTTTTCTTTTCCTTTCTTTTTTTTCTTCTTTTTCTCTCTTTTTCTTTTTTTTTTATTTTCATCATCTTCTTTGTATTTTTCCATGGAATTGATTTCTATCTTCTTTCACTCCAACAGCGTGGTTCACAACCAGACAGTAGGAAAGGAAAAGCACAAAAAGCTCCGGTAAGAAAAATTTTAACTCTAAGCCTTCAACAAGGTATTAACAGCAGCAGGGAACTTAAAATATTCTTAAGAAAGGAAGCATTAATCTACTTTGCCATTTTGGAAAGGTCAAGGCAAGACTTAAATATTCCAAATGCTCATATTTTACACAATAATTTAGATTCTTCTGACTATACCTTCACTCCCTGGGGGACAGTAGAGGAAATAGTTCGAGATTTCTGGGATCTGGTAGATCCTGTAGAACTCCTGTAGAACTCCTGGTAATTTATCCAAATGAACATTTTGCAGGCCTGTAGTACAGGCAGAGAACTTTTGGTCATGTAGACCTTAAATCTGTTACCTGTAAGACTTGTGGATTGTGCTGTTTCCTAACCCTGGGAACACAACTCCTCTTTATCCTGCTGCATTCAGTACCCAGGTCCAGTCTGGGGTTATAGGTAATGGCAGATACAAACCAGTAGCTAAAGGGCAGCACTCACAATATTGCATGGGACATTATTTTATATGGCTCAAATGATCTTTTTTATCCCTTCAAAACCAGCAGTTTGTTGATGAGTTTTCCAAATAGTGGGGTGGAAATGCCATGTAGGTTTTCCTCTTCATTCTGAGATGATTTAAATATTATCAGGTGAGGATCATTACTGTTGTGAAGTATAAAAAGGAAAGGATGAAAAAAAGCTTTCCTAGTTTAGTTGTTGCTTAAACAACAAAAAAAATCATCATTATGATGCTGGCCAATGTTTTCCTGGTGGGTAGTTTCCATATTAGAACCACAATATGTACTGCAATCATAAGATAGAATATTTCTGTAAGATATACACAGGGAAACAATGTATTAGGTTCTCTGAAAAGAAATTCCATTAATTTTAGTAGGAGAAAAATAAAGGAGGTAGTAGTGAAACTGAATATAAAACTGATAAAAACACCATGTTAGTTTGAACTTTTTTGTGAGGGGAAAAAAAGGAGAAATTACAAAGTAAGCTATGATGAAGAACTTATTTTGGTTAAGGAAGTAAAAACTAGACAGAGAAAAATGTTTTTATACAGATAAACAATGCATTTAATAGAATGTAACAAGGCACAGCAGATGGACATCTTGAAAACCACATGACACTGCAGATAGAACCTCTGTCTGAAGTGCTGGAAGACTGCAGGTTTTTTTGTGCTGTTGCTGCATCTTTATAACCCAAAGTTCCCAGACTTTACAGTTAAAAATCAGTGTTTGGAACACTTGCAGAACAACAGAAGGAAATAGGAAATACTTGCCCACTACATCTCTGCTTGTGGCTGATGTCCAGCAAAGCTGTTCCTGAAGGAGACAACTGCGTGCAGCTGGGCTGGTGGCTTTCCCTCGATGAAATTTGTTCCTTCTGGAAATCTTGGGAGATCCTTGAGGTTTCTTGAACCCTCCCCAGAGTCAATATCAATGTTGTAGTTGAGGATTAATGAGTAAAAGCTGTTTAAAAGTGGAGGATATTTTTTTGTGGCAAAGGGTTGGTCCATAGGACCACAGCATTTATGGCAACTTAGTGGTTGTTAAGAGTGCCTTTAAAATATTTTTTTTTTAACCACTGCTAGCCATACAAGATTAAAAATATTTCCAAGGACTATTGCTCTCTACTCATTAGCATTTCATAATCCCTCTTTCCTAGAGAATTGTCCTTAAAGCTGCCAAGGAGATTTCTGGGAACAAGTTTATAATTTAATTACTAAATACAGACCGAAATAACAATGGAAAAAAACCACCCATAAATATGTGTAATATATATGTGTAGAAATAAAGTGATTATTTTTGGTTTGCTTTCAGCCACCACCAAGAATATCACACTTAGGCTGCCTGACAACAGGATATGATAGTCTAGAACAACTGCTACTCCAAATGCAAAAAGCTTGCAACAACATAGGTCTGGAGCTAGGAACAGACATGTACTTAGCAATCAATTGTGCTGCTCATGAATTAATGGATTATGTAAGTTATTCCTCAGTTTTGATTTTCTTGGGTTTTAAAATAAATGTAGCTGTTGGTTAACATTATTTATTACTGTATTGCAAACTCACCTTCAAGCTCCTAACTCAATTATTTTCTGAAGTAGCAATCAAGCAAGCAGAAAGAATTATCTCTGCATTTATAAATTCTGGCTGAATCTGCTTGGTTTTCTGTTATATTAAGCTACATCTCTTGTTTTCTTCAAACTATCCTAACATTTCAATGTATATTTTCTAGAGTATGTTAATATACACATTAGTGCCCATTTCATTTTTGCTTCAACATTAATTTTTTATTTTCTGTTTTTTCAATGTTTTTATTTTATAAAATCTTGTCAGTTTGGAAATTTTAAAAAAATTGAAACAATTTATCTCCTGACAAAGTCTTACAGTTCTTTCCCCTTATTCCAAGATCAATCAGGTTTTTCTCTAAGGAGAAAAAGAAACTTCCAATTCCATCTAGTACCTCATGAGTTTTTATTGTGTTTGTAGTGCCAAAGCTTCCATTACCAACATTTTATGTAAGCAGTTGCTCTCCTGGCTGTGATATCTGTGTCCTATACCAGAATATGCAAAATCTTAATTCTGTAACTTTCTATTATTGAACTGTTAAAGCCACTAAAGCACTGGATATCCTGGCACAATTTCACAATGTGCCCCTCAAATTCCACCCAGGCTGGAGTTTGTGCTTCCTAGAATAACGAGACTGGTTTCAAATTAGTATTTTTCTTTTTGGTT